>JAPMOQ010055289.1:912030-965890 GCA_026543055.1 Argiope trifasciata | reverse complement strand
TGTACTAATATTTAGTTTATGAGATTTAAAAGTTTCTGTTATAGACAGATGTTTAAGATAATTGTAGAAACATTCTAATATAAATTTTGCCTTAAGAGTTTTTCAGATTTAATTTAAAATTCAATAATTAAATTTGATGTTTTAAATTTAATTTTTTAATTTTTTAAATTTTGGTTTAAAATTTATTTTTTTAATTTTTTGTTTTGGATTTAAATTTATATAGCATTTTGAATTAATTAAGAAAAATATTATACACAAGCTCTATGCACTTTGATGCGCGGTTCTTCATTACTGAAGTAGAGAAGCAGAGATAGACCCCAAATACATATTTGTACCCGGGTCCCAATAAGTCGGTCACAGTTCACAGCCAGACATAATGCCTCCATTATTTTTTTCGAGTCAGAGAAGTCTGAAATAGAAAGAGTTACATTGTAATACTTTCTCTTTGTATACGAAATAAATAAAAATATTGAAATCATTTACAATAGACAAATAGCTTAACACATATTTCCCTAACTAGATAACTTCAATAATAGTATTATTTAGTACCATAGACATTTTTTAAATCAATCTTGTAGTGTTCTGTCTCTACATATCTGCGCTACATTTTAGCAAATGAGGTTTTTTTTAAGTCTAAAGTACTTTTACCTTTTGATTGGTGCTGTATGGTCAAACATGGCTTTTGGGCCATTAAACTACTCCAACCAACCATCAATAGTATTGTTTTTCTGTTACGTCATGTGTGGGAGTTAAAAATCTACATTATTTCCAACTGAATGTAACAGAATGATTTGTTATTATTACGCTTTCAATTCCATGCTAAACAAAGGCCACCTAGGAAAATGTCATCAGCGAGAAACTTTTAACATTCTTTGCAAATTGCTTTCGATCCATTAGAGTTGACCTAAATTTGCTTATCTAATAATAACAACTTGTTTAAGGAGAATGTGTAATCGTTTTTAAAAATACATAGATGTTCTTAAATTATTAAACACATTCACGAAAACCAACATTTATAGTATTTGTGATAGAAGAGAATTAATCAATGGAATCACTTGAAAGAATAAAAAAATACATTAAAGAAACGAAGTAATAAATTCAAGAATATCGATACTTTGTTGCTTCTTTTCTTATTTAATGCCCGCAGTTAAGACGAAGATTATAATACCGTAACAATTACAATATTACTATTGTCTTGTGCTGTTGTGACTTGTGGCATTTTACCAGCTCGATGATAGTTATCTATCAGCGATTTAAGCTGAGTGATTGTCTCTTGCTTTTTTCAAAAGCTCCAACTAGAGACCAAGTATACAAATTAGCTACTCCAGATGTCATATAAGCTTGCACAAATACTTTTTACCGGGGTGTGGCATTTTCACATATCTTTCAGATAGATTCACAGAAGAATAGCCATGCCCTAACCGAGACTCGTACCAGGGACCTCCAGATCACGGGGAATGCTATGTATGCCAGGACCGCCATGCCATGGCGCCGGCAGAATGCTAATAAATGAAATAAAAAGAAAATGAGAAATTCTTCGGAAATTATAATAGGGAATTATATTAATTATTCGGAATATCTAGGGAAATTATAACAGGAATTTAAAAAATGTCTATTGATGTATTTTTATTGAGGACAGTCTCTGAAAGAGAGAATGAAATTGAAATCGGCAAATATTTACTGTGAAATTTTTATCTTAAACTTTCTTAAATTTCAGTATTGAAATATATATTTTGATAATTTTGCAATCTTCTGATATAATGATTTTATTAATAGCTAAAAATTAAGTTATATTGAATCTTACATAACTTATACACAATATTGGTTTTAAAATTATTGTAAATTTTGCCCTCATTAATTTAAAAAATATATTTTTAGAATGAGACAAATATTATTTCTAAAAAAAATAATTATAAAATGTAAATGACAGAACATATCATTTTAAATATGAATATCATGACGTAAATTTATATTAAATATGAAATAAATGATTTAATAATATTAATATACATTCATTTAAAAGAATGTTAAAATTTATAGAAAAGTATCAAAACATGTTTTAGCCATAAATATGAAAACCTTTTTTTTAGTGTTGAATTGTAAGTAATTTTACTTTATAGGTTTAGTTATTTAATTTTATGGTAGCTTCAGAAAATGTTAATTGGATAATTAATAAATTTAAAATCAATAATACGCCTCTATTAATCTTTAATTCAGGAAGTAAAATTATAATAAACAAAATATATCTTATCTTATAAAGGTATTCATGAATTTATTTTATTTTTAAAGGTCATTTTTATGTTAAAAGAATTCTATTTAATGTATTATTCATTAATTATAAAATTTCCTCCAGTAATACACTTTTAGAATTATACACTAGAATATTATTATATTTCAAACATTTTAAATGAAATCATGTCAAAAATCTTTTCAAATCAAAGATCAAATTCCAATACATACAGTTTCAGACATTATTATTTTTGTAAAGCATTACAAAAAAATTCTAAAAATTGTAATTTTAAAAATAATGTTTTAATGTTTATTATAGCAAATTACTGTTGATTTTATTTTTTACCGAAATGTACATGTAAAGAGTATTTTATGCAGAAATATACATTCAAAGAGCTTGCATTCATTTTTCAATTGTAAGCCTAAAATCCATAAATAGCGATTGGTTTCTAAAGGTTTAACTGTGTCACATTCTCTCAATGTTTGATGATATTTAGTTTAGATGCCCTTTTCACTCCAAAGAAATAAGCCATTTCCCAAGGTAATGCTGCATATGAATAAAGTATTTATACATTTTTTTTTTCATTCTTACTATTTTTTTTTACTTTTAAAATAATTCTAATTAATTTTTCATCCATTAATTCTGGAACTACTTATAGCAATACTCTTTTAGAATTGTAAGATTGATTGTTATTATATGTTAGGAATACAGAAAGATAACTGTATTTTAGATTGCCATTATGTTACGAATGGCATTTGATTTTATTTTATATTTAAATGTACATGCAAAGAGTGTTATTTTTCCTTTATAAATTTCAAATTCTTAAGTAACAAATGTTTAATTGCGCCAATCCTAACACTTTTTCATGAATTTTTGTTTAATTTCCCTTTTTACTTAAAGAAATAAGCCATTTTGCAAGACAATGATGAATTATAAATGAAATATTCCTACATTTGTTTTTAGATTTAAAATAATTCTAATTAAATTTTCATCCACTTATAGCAATATTCTTATTATATGAAACCACTTATAGCAATATTCTCATAGAATTGTAAGATTGAATGTTATATGTTAGGAATACAGAAAGATAAATGTATTTTAGAATGCTATTATGTTACGAATAGCAATTGATTTTGTTTGATTTTTAAATATACAGAGAGAATGTTATTTTTTATTTATAAATTCGAAAGAAATCCATAAGTAGCAAAAGTATAACTGTGTCAACCCTTACAGTGTTTTATGATTTTTTGTTTAGTTGCCCTTTTCACTCAAAGAAATAAGCCATTTTTCAAGGCAATGCTGATTATAAATGTACAAAGTTTGACCCTTAAAAATTCATAAACTTTCGCGGTTAAAGCAAACATGCTTAGTTTTTCAATGAATAGATAGCTCTTGCTTTGCATTTGTCTTTCTTTACTTCCTCATTACTATCCAAATGGTTAAATCAAGGTTTGATGAGTCAGAAAATCACGTGCTTCATTCGTGATGGATTGTTTCTAACTAAAAATCAACGTTGGCTCCCACGTTTTTTTATCGCGTGTTGAACAGATATTTCACAATGCTTAACACGACCCATATTTTTCTAGATATTTCTAGATAATTGATATCAATCTTATTTTGAAATGAGCAACCTTCCCTCTAGTCTTCCATATATTTACAGAATGTGACACATGTTGTACAACATTTGTATCTATTTTCTTTCGCTTTTATTGAAAATTTGAGCTACTATGTTAAGATTACTTGTCAGCTTCCATTTTTATTGCCTATAGGGTGTTTTTTGGTATTATACTTACATATATACGAATAATGGAACAGAAAAATAGCCAATCCTATCGCTCGTTTGGTCAAAGATCAGACGCACATCTCCACTATTTGGACGAAACCTAATTCCAAATTACATTTATGAAACCTTGTTGAATATTTAGCAAAATGCTCGTTCAGTTCAATTTTTTTTTTTTTTTTTTTTGGGATTTAAAAAAATTCATTTGATTAGAATATGTCTATTTTTTAATTTTATAATTTTTTTAGATATAATATGTTTATATATATAAATACTAAATAAACTTTCACTAATCCAGCTCTTTTGTGATTACATTGTGGTGAAGTACCAATTTTTGCGCCTTCCCTGAAAAGATCCTCCATAAATGTGGATCTATTACATTAGTTATGGACTCAAAAGTTTTTCTGTAGGTTTGGTTTAGAAGTTTGAAGAAGGAGTACCAACGTAGGTGCCAATCTGGCATTTCAGTAAAACTAAAAATCAAGAGCTTTTGTAACAAAATAGCATTGCATCAAAATAAAGTTAACAAAACTTAGAAAACTAAACAAAATCAGACTCTGTAATCCTAGAGATGTTAGAATAAAAGAGTGCCAAATTAAAAAAAAAGAATTCGAACCAGCATAAGTGTTCTTAAAAAAATTGATAGTTAAACGCATGTTTTGCACATAATATAATAAATATATTAACGTATTTTATGTATAGTAAATGTTATTAAATTTAAGGGACTGATAAATTATGTAAGTTAATCCAAGATCAGTCAATCGTTATGAATAGTTTTTCTTTTCATTTTCTTACCATTCGCGCTTCTGAAAGGAGAAGAGTGTAGAAATATCACTGTAATTATCCATATGATTTCGTCGAACTCAGAGAAATCTAATTTTTGCTTATATGCAAAAATTCGAAATCAGACGATTTTGACGGTAAGTAGAGAAATTAAGATTTAATAAAAATTCAAATATTTCATTCTGTTTGTTAAATTAAACATATAAATTAAATGTAGTAATTCATGTTGCTTAAAAAGAAAAAATATGCTTTGGATTTTTCGGAGGGAAATTCCCTTATAATAAAATACGTGCTTATTTGTTGGTGTCCTGTAAAAAGGGTAGCGTGTCATCCACGTTTTTGGGGTCTAGTTCCAATTCGAGTATGTTTGTTCTTCTTTGTTCTATCTATGAGGTGCGTGAATACGCTCCCCTGTAAAAAGAGGGGTTGTGTAAGCGAATGTGACGCATGGAGCAGCTAAGTCCCACTCGAAGCCACTAGTAACCCTATTTGAAGATACTTAAAAAATATACTCACTTGGTTTTACATGCCCGTTGACAGATAACTGCCCTAAGTCACAATAACAGCATGTTTACTTAAGTTTTAAAATATTATAAGCAATTGAAAATGCAACTGATTTTTTTTAAATTTCATCTTTAACTAAGCATTTCACATTTTCGTAGTTTTCTATATTATAGATAATCTGCAGCTTTATCTAAAGTAAAATATATAGAAAAAAAAAGAAAATTTTAAAATCGTTTTAATAAATGAATGTATGGAGCATCATAATTTATGCTTTACTGAAAATGTTGATTAATAAATTGAAAAAGACACTTCATAGGAAAGATTATATAGTTTTTTTTCTCACTCTATCTGGTGTTTTTGCTCAAATGTGTTATAAAATCTATATATTTAGACATATCGATTTAAGTGTTCAGTTTGAACAAATATCAATGCATAGGGTAGAAATTCAGATTAAAAAAATTTTTACATTTAAGTAAACATTACTGTAAAATGATCTTTCCTTAACAGAATAAATAGTAAAAAAGAAAAATACCATAATTTCAATAGCAAAGTAAATAAAACAAAATTTTTTTGTGGAAATAATATATGCGCTTAAATTTCACTAAATATGATAATATTAATTAAATATTAGTTTTAAAATGTTAAGGATTCAGTATAAAGGAATTAAAAAATCAATATCAGAACTCAATGGATTGAATTAATTAAATTAAAATTATAAAACTGTAATCTGTAAAACATATACTATAAGAGCAGATAAGCAAAGTGTATTTAAAAAAAGCAAAATTTGATAGTAAAAATAATAATAGAAATGTCATATACTCCTTGTTTAAAAATGAGATTTTAAATAAAAGCCTGTTTTACGGGGGATAATGATTCATATATAAATTGGCATGTTTAAAAATGCAGTACAAGAATCAATCATAATTCAAAATAAAATAGAGAGAATAAAATTTTGGAATTTGTTATGATAACGAGCTTATTTTTTTCAAAAATTTAAAAAAAAATTAAATTTTGCTTCCGTTCTAATTTATTCAAACCTTATTTGAAATACATAAAAATCTCTCGTATTTTCATTATTTTTATTTTTAAGCTCACTTTTCTTAAAACAGTGCGTAGCAAATTTGAAACTGTAGGCCTGCGACTTACTCAGCCAACGTATATGCATGCATTGTATATATTACAATAAATTAAGAGACATTTGCATTTAATATATGCATTAATATGTTATGTAACATACAATTATGCTTTCAAATGAATGACTTTTCTAAATATTAATGCTTTTATAAGCAATATTTTATAGATCAATAATCCCTCAGAGTTCATCCTGTAATTTTGTAAGAATCCCCAGTTGTTTCTGTTTACAACAAGTGAAAGACTAGAATACTAATTTTTGCCATTTATTCTTGATCTTCGGCTCATGAATTTCCAGTGGTGGCTCTTCTCTTCATTAAAAAGTCACACACTGCCTCTCTACTCTGTTTCTTGTTCGGTGATACACTTTCGTTGTGACGTCACACTTGCGTATATAAAATGCATCGAATTCTAAGCCTATTGCGTAGCTATTGCCATTCATATGGCAATAATAATATATAGGAGTATCATGATCTTCAGGGTTTTTCCTTTAATTAAATATTGCAGCATACTAAGGAATGTTGCAAAAATGTATATCGTTTTATATTATTGGGCAAATAAATAACAAACTGAGCTTGGGTAAATGAGAAAAAAAAAGCTCTTTTAAGATCATAAATTATTGCATTGCAGTAAAGGCCTATAATAAATAATATAAGGCATTGTATATGTCTTCGTCTTTCCCCCAGCTTCATTTTTCATCTTCCTGCTATAATAACATAAAATAAATAAAAATTCTTGAATTCTTGATAGCCTTTAAAACAAATGTCGTGACATTCAAATTTTCTTGTCTATTTCACTCTTGTACTATCAGATGTGCCCCCATGAAGTCTAAGTAGCATTATTAAAAAATAATGCTATTTATTAATAATTATTTAAGAATTATTTTAAATAGAAAAGTAATCGCACTGTCTACCAGAACAGAGTTACATCGTCACATGCAATTTCTTCAACATATACAATGAATGGGACTTAAAAAATGTCTAACACATTGTCTTATTAATTGCCTTATTCTGAAAAAGTTTTAAAAAGAGACGAATTATTGCAAGAAAAATACATAAAATGGATTAAATTATTGTTTTTAAATATTTTAGATGATTCCAAATCATGAATATTTCTTAATACTTCAATCTAATAGGCACACATCATTGGAAAATGTCAAATCTTAGAAAAAGAACAAACTGACAGTGGGAATTCTTAGATCTTTGAAGTAGATAATATCTGAAATCAGGAATGCAATTTGTTCAGGAATTCCTTACTAATTTTTTAAATATTTTAAATGATTCCAAATCATGATTGCTTGGCAATGCTTCACTTTTATATGTGCGTATCATTGGAGAATGTCTTCGCTTAGAAAGAGAACATCAAACTGACAATCGGAGTTTTTAGATCTTTGAAGCTGCGAATGCTGCGAAAGGAGGAATGCAATCAATAAGATGAAAAATTCCTTTCTTTGAAGGGGATTTGGAGCTTATCTTGTCATCTTATCAAGTCCAGATAGTGAAAGATCAAATAATTATACTTTGAAAGACGCGTACAAAGACATTTATTAATGAAATATAATAGAGGTGTCAGAAATGTCAACAGCGGATACTTCAGATAATTTCCATTCATCAAGATATGTTAATGCCACTTAAAACATGTTTCACCAAAAAAAAAAAACTATCAAAAATAATTCGATAATGATTTTTTTTTTTCAATTTGATTAACACAATGAGCTTAAATAAGTATTCTCTTAGTAATTTTTGTATAAACTGATTAAAATAATTTAACACAATTTAAATATTAAAACATAACACAATAAAAATTTTACAGTTCCATGAGGATAGTTCGGTAGATAGTTGATTAGAGCCATTGGTCTATTAGAGTTCTTGGCAGGTAGTTCATAAAAAGGTCATTAGTATAGTTGTAAAATAAGTGCCAACATAAAAAAACAAATATGTGAGTTATATAAAAAGTTAAGATATTATCTTTTTGTCAAGTATAAGGGAATGTCTGTTCCTTTTTTCTTTCTTTCTTTTTTTTATGTTTTAGCACGTTAACTGAGTTTTTAAAGTGTATATAAACATCTAACGTGTAATTGGTTAATAGTTTCGGCGTCCTGGCCTAGATGTAGCACGTCTTCACCTTGATCTGGGCATATTGGTTCCGAGTCCTGGTTCAGTCATGGTTGTTCTTTATCCATCTTCTTGCATGTAGCCGACCACCCCGCCATCACTGAATGTAGCTGTATCTACAGGAGGGTTGTTCTTCACCCTATTTTCTATTTATGAGATGCGTGAAAGTTCTCCCCCTTTCCTGCAAAATGGGGTTGTATAAGCGAGTATGTAAGTGTTATCTTCATACGAGGTAGAGGGCAGAATTTTTCCCTCGGGTATTCAGGGGTCTTTATCCTCAGAAACTACGGCACTCACTTTCCGTAGTAACGCTGATGCAACATCATCCTCTTTGTGTATGAACGTGATTAATACTGTGTGCAGTCAAAAATCATAATGAATAAAGACATGTGCCTTGTTTATAAAATACTAGAATCAAAATTCAACCCAAAATAAAGCATTATTTATCTTTAAATATAAAAGGAGGGTCTTATAATGGGAGCTGTCTAGCATTGAAAAAAATAAACAAATTTTGCTTTGCCTGAATCATAAAGTCGTTATGCAAAAAAATGCATTTTATGATATGAAATAATACAAACGTATTAAATATTAGGGGAAAAAAAGAAATCAAAATTTTATGCTTTTTCTTCTTTTTTATGCGACTTAAAATGCAACTACAAATTTCAGCTTACATTTTGATTAATGATGATGACAAAAATTGCTTTCAATCATAATTCTTGGAAAGGAACATTCTGAATGTTTTTGTATTACAGAAACATTTCTTGGAGAATTATTCACTGCTGACAAGTGGCTGTCTCCTTCCTCTTCCGTGTTTGTCAAATTTCGAATGATGATGACTGAGTTTTGCTTAAAATAACAATATAATAAAAAACTCGATTGAATGTCAGTGCAAAATAAAATAAAAAATATTTACATAATTGATTGTGAAATCACAGCTGCAATCACAGGTTCCTTTAAAAAGAAACATACCTGTAACAAGAAAAAGAGAAAACAACATTTTATATTGCCCTATTTTAGGTATTTAATAAAAGCGCAATATTTAGTTAATGAAATATAACAATATGTCACAGCAAATGTTTATAAAGATTAATGCTCTCTCTGAAGTATTTTACAAATTTTAGAGTAAATTGACATTTTTGCTGGGATCAAATAGACTTGAACATAAAAGAAGGGATCTTCTCAGTTCAATGCCCTTTTGCGGTGTTTTTTTTTTTTTTGGCCATTTTGACTGAATTTGTTGGCCGAATGCTAAAGTTTATTGAAATTTTCCAAATATCATCTAATTTCTTCATCGGAAATTAAATAAAATTAGATTTTGGAAACGCAGATTTAATCTAATATTGATATTTTTAAAACTCGATTAAGAAGTCATTGTGATATTTATTATTCTGCCTCTACCAATTATTATGCTTGATCGAGTTCTAAATTCCAAAAAATTTCATCTTATAACTACCAAATTTAGCGTAACGAAACATTGATGGTTGAAAAATAGTACTTCAGAGTGATTTAAAAAAAAACTTTAATTAGATATAAATAATTTAAAAACCAATCGAGGTCATAGAATTTTACTACGATAACCACGGACAAAAAAAAAATCATTATATTATCTTAAATTTAAAAAATCCTCATTTTGATTATTTCAATTGTTATAGAATTATTTTTTTGTCATTTTGACAGTTGTTTTTAAATGCATGTGTTTAAACTGCAGTTTTCCTTCCTGTTAGAAAGTTTCGGTAGACGAAGGGTAAAATCTCGACTTTAGAACTGAAAGGTTTCTGGTTCGAGACCAGATTCCTCCCCAAACCCGTTGCTTAAGTGGGTCTGGTGCACTTGATATTCGAACGTGCCAAACGCCCTCTCGCTGCTTTGACATGGTAAGATGAAAAGGATGTCAGCTCAGGTTTCGCCCTGTCAGCCGTTTAAGACTTCGAGGCCCATCCCCAAATAATCATTGTTTTGCTTTAAAACGGGAAGTTAATAAAACTAAAATTTCTCTCATATTGTGAAATTCAGATAATTTTAGTATTTGATTGCCTGATTTTCTTTCATCATTCAGAAAAAAAAAACTTTATTATCTGCTAAATTTGAATATAGAAATAGATTGTGAAATTTTAACATTACGACTGTATGCAATTAAACGAAAGTTTTGATATTAGCGTTATTAATGGCATTAGGATACCTTTAGACAATCACCTGGGAAAATGTTCATGTACACAACTAGTAGAACAGGCATAAAACTATAACAATATCACTTTAAGGCAGAGAAAAGTTTGACACTTAAAAATTGTTTAAGATATCATGAAATTATGTACAAAACAGTTAGCTGAGATCAAATGCTTGACCAACTGCTGGAAGTTAAAAGAAGCAGGCAATAAATTCCATATTATATCGCAAAATAGTAAGAATCATAAAAACATTTTCATTTTACTTTCTTTCTAAGTGTTACTAATAATTCAACAGTTTACAGAATGAAGGGCGAATTCAATTATTTGTATTTAAGATATCGTTTAGTTTATGTTTATTTTCTTATGCTATAATGTGACGATAACATGCATCAACGGACTCCACCAACCAATAATAAGAAGTATATCTTTACAAAATAAAACATCAAAAAGGGTTGGAGTTATCAAAATACCAAGCTAATTTCAACAACTAAGATTTCTAGTTATTGCAAAATTATATATATATATATATTCATGTTTTTCATGCTTGCATTTCATGTTTTTTATTGGATTCTTAAGACCAGATAAAATAATTATTAAATTTAGCAGCTTTTGATTCAAAATTCTTCAATCACTTATATTCATTTAAAATAATTAGCGAAATGAAGGAGTCCTTTCCACAACTTTAAACACTTAAATATGTTCACCAATTTCTATTTCATAAAAAATTTACTAAATATCATATGAAGATTATGTTAGTTGCATCACAAATCAGGGATACTCTCCTTTTAATCACAATCCATTTTGGAAAAAAAATCTTTTTCCCCTCTTTATTCTCTTGGAAAAAACAGGCAGAGATATCCAGTTTCAATCACCAAAAAATATCTAATGAACCAAAACTGTCCATTTTAATTTCAACTGAAAATTTGTATTCCCTAGATGCATCCTATGTCTCTACTTACATTTATGAGAATTATATTTCAAATTAAAACTTGCATTATATCTTCAAATTCAAGAATTGAACCTTCTTGGATTTTTCATCCCAATTAATTTTCAAGCATCGCTAATCAACCAGAAAATTTCATCATCAATATGTATGATGTATTTCATCAAAATTCCTATATTAATATTATTTATATAGTCATCGAGAAGACTAGTATTAAAATAATTTAATCATGTCAATATACTTTGATAAACTATACTTATTAAAAATGGTGCTGTAAAAGCATAGTTATAATAACATAAGTAAATAATGAGTGATAATTATAGATTAGTTTAATAAGTTACTTTTATTTCGAAAATTGTCAAGTTGGCAACGAAAATTAGCAGAATCGTTCCAGCTGTTGTGGCTGTGGTTTTGTGAATTTTTTGTAACATTTTTTATAATTGGAGAAGAATGAGATAATCACCATAAACATATCAAGTGATCATGACCATTCAAATGAACTAAAACTTTCAGAAATCGATTTCTTAATTGAAGCAGTCCAAGATTGAAGATGGTTGTACTGTGAAGTAGAGAGACTTCGATTTCTATCAAAACTGTAGAGTTGACGATGAGAGGAGACTCATGACATATCTAGATATAAAGAGCAGTCACATGAAACAGAAACTGATAAAAATGGATCTGTAATTTTGGCTGGGCCTTAGCCTCTCATCCTTAGTTTTATTTATTATTTGAAATATATAGATACGACATACATGTAATTTGTAATATCGATTGATTTATTAATCTGCGATACAATGAAATTGGTTAGCTTTATAGCTCTTCGTCTGAATACGCAAATCGAATTCTCTGATTCGATGGCTCTGGTTTTCGTATAACATTAAATTAGTATCTTCTTTGTATAATTGAAAAATAATGTTGCTTACTAAAATATGCTAAAAATCTTTTTATTTCACGGCTAATTTTGTTTAATTTAAACTCGGTTGTTTCCTTCCATACGAGTTCATTCTGAAATTATTTCTTATGGTCCTAAATTTCTTCGAATATTTTATTGCTATAGAGTGTGTTTTATAAAAAAAAAGTAATACAAATGTTTCGTTACTTTCAAAATTGCAAATGTTCTTTTTATGAAGACTTATTTAGTAACTATTATATTTAAAAAGATTATTAAGATAATTGCGTTGTTTGTTTATTAAAAATTAGAAGCATATTTTTTTAAACAATTATTTTAAACCATTAAAAATTGTATGATTATTATCACTTTAATTATAAAAATAACATCGCAATTATTTCCTTTTTTATTTGATCTTCAAACTATTAAATATTAACTTAATTCAATTAATTTTTAATGTTAAAAACTATTAAATTATGTCTTTTAATATGTTGATTTTTAAGTATAAAAAGATTATATTTTAAATGAGCTGAAATTTTTTTCCCTCAACTTTTGAAATAACTAAGATCCGTAACACAGAAATAGAAAAAAAAAATATAAAGTTGATAGAATTATAAATTAGTTTATTATCAAAATATTTCTTCTTAAAATTATAATAATTCAGTTGACTTTCAGTATACAGTTGTTATTGGTGCAAAAAGCATTTTTGAATATGCTTCTCCAGTTTTAGGCATACAAACTAAAAAAATAATAAAATGAATAAAAATACTAAAATTTAACTTAATAAAAATGAATAAAACATTGAAAATTACTAATGCAAACGCAGAAATCTTTTAAAGATACAAATTCATTTGATATAAAATAGATATTAAAGATGAGTAAAAAATAAACTGCACATCTTAGTTAAACATATTGAATTAAAAATATATTCAAATTTAATCCGAATTTCCAATGAGTAAAAATGAAGTAAAAAACTACATCAGTTTCTTATCAATGCGGGTATGAGAATATTAGCTTACTTATAACCAGACAATAATTTATCACATTTTCACTGTGTTTGTCTTAATAGGATATTTTTGCATCAAAGTAAGATACCTCAGACTGTTAGAATTAAATTTCCTCTTAGGGAACCGAACAATAATACTAACGTGATACTGCTATGCTTCGGTGGTTCCTGAAAATCTGATCACATAATTACTTAGAAATGGCAGTTTAAATATTTTACGTGATATGCAGTCACTGAAACGTGATTGAAATTTCACGTGAGTTAGAAATAGTGAGATCATAATTATATACTAAATACTTTTATGACATGTCATTATATTCGAGGCCATTTCTAAAACTCATTTGAGTTAAAGCAGCTTTCCAAAATTAAAAAGATTAAAAACTGCTTAATTTTTTAAATTTTATAACCTTTATATATCAATGTAAAAAAAATACCAAAATCACCTCCATAAGAAGTAAAAACCAACGAAACATAACAGTTTAAAGTTCATCTTTCTTGATAAACTCTTGGTAAACTTCGAAGGTTATAATGATTAAAGCGCAGTAATTAAAGTCAATGTACAAAATCTACAGTTAATGCGATCATTGAAAATGAAATTAAAATTTCATCTTCTTAAGAAGCTTAGTTGTTTCAAACGTCTTTGCAAATCATTCGAACACAATTACAATTTAGGGAACACAAAGAAGATAATAATTTACAATAATTAAAATATGAATTAAAAACTGTTTTCTTTCTTTTTCTATAGAATCTTTCATTTCCTACTGACATTGATTTTGTCTAATCTCTATTGTTGTACAACTAGAAACTAGGGATTAAAGATAAAGGAAAAACAAAGCAACTGTATCAAAATGGACTTCAAACACTGAGTATCATCGGAAGTAGACTTTCGAGCTTAAAGAAGAAATCAATGGATGTGACCTCCCTAAAAGTTTATCTGGTAATCTGTCATAAATTTGTCAGAGAAGGCTTACAATAGTTACGAAAAATTAAATTTGACTTGAAATTTGCATTCAAAATTTATCGTGTTATCTATTGCGAGATTTTAGCGATTAATCCCTATCATCCATTGACACTATCCAGAAAACAAATTTGTATTTTAGATACGTTTTTCCCACAGATTGAATAAAAAATTTTCACTTGTGTGCATTGAATTTGTACTTGTAGTCACAAAATTACTTTCAAAATTTATATGTTTAAGTCATTTGTGTTTTTGAATTATCGCGTTAATATATTTCTGAAGGTACAGACCTACAAATTGATTTCTGAATGTACAGACCTACTGATGGTACATTTCTGCGACTGTTTTGAATCCTTTTTTGAATTTATCTAAAAATTAGATATATGTTTATACTATAGATATTAAATTTGTGTTCAGAATAATAACTATCTAGATTTTTTCGTTTTGTAACTAACTATCTTGTTAATTTATATTGAAACAGTAGGATAGACAAAAGTCCTTTGAACAAATTTTACTTAAATTCTGACAGAAATCTGCGCATGAGATGTTAAGATCGTATACCAATTTTCAACAATATATCGCAAAGCTTTTTTGAGTTATCGATGAAGCATACAGACAGATAAACGGATTGGCATTTTTATAAAATGTCTTTTTCGTAATCAGGTAAGCCTTAAATGTAGGCATTCGTCAAAATATGGAGTTTTGATTTTGCAAAAGTTACTATGTGTGAGAGAAAGTAAAAGGAGGTAGATTGCCTCCTTGCGAAAGTTTAGGAAGAAACGATTCATATTATCTAGAGTGAGAAAAATCGATTTGATAGCCCGAATGCTCTACGCTAAGAATACTCTACTTGCAATTATGTATGCAATAATTTCGATTTCTTAATAATTTTTGCTTATGAAACACTAATGTGCGTAGTGCAGAAAAATATCTTTTTACTCTCTGTTCGATTATACCTGACAAATAGGAACAAATAATTGTACGAATTTTAGAATGCCTTAATGACCACTTTTACGGCTCTTTTCAATTCAGAACTTAGCTAATAATGGAATTACAAAATATTTGTAGGACTATGCTGGAAAGGATTAGCAGTGTTACAAAATATCCCTTTGGATGTGATCCTTATATCCAAAATATATCTTCGTAAAAATATATAAAAAAAATCCTGAAATAGTTTTTGAACAGAAAGTTAAATCGAGTACAAAAGTAAGTTTATTGATCGGCAAATAGGCAAAAGCTGATTTGCCTATACAAATTGATATTCATAGTTTCTAAAGCCATTATATATATGTTCTGTTTCATTAACTTCATTCTAAAATGTTCTTTTATTTAATGATCCAATTCCACCTTTTTTATTTAACTAATGCAATATGAGCACTTTTACACGCTCCAAGTGAAGGGATAAAAATCTGCCCGGCTGAACAAATTTTTTTAAAAGATACCGATAATTCCTTTAGCTAAATTGACGCATGGAAAGAGCTCCCTATCAGAATCTCACATTATATAACTATGGGGATAAATATTTCATAGACTCTTTTCTTTTATTGTTCTTATGTCTTGCTGCAGATCGGCGTTTCACTTCGCTTTTTGCTTTTACTTAAATTATGCCTCTCCGGATGGAATAAAACATTTTTAAAAAATCAAAAGAGTTTTTGATTCACCCACGAAACTGTTAAAAAATATGTGTTTGACATTAGTGTATATTTATTACGGAATCTTTTATATATGTTACTGTGAAACACCGAAATCTGGAGAATGTCGACATTCACCGGTGAATGTCAACATCCACATAATCGCTTGGTGTATGTCCGAAATATTTGCTAAATACCCTTATTTCTGACTTTCACCAGTGAATGTCGACATTCACCATGCACTAATGGTAAATGTTGAACATGTCCGAGATTTATATTTTTTTCTCCGTAATTCAGTCGCGATATATTTTTCGCCTCTTTCTGAGAGGACTAACTAAGAACTTAAAACGCACAGTACGTTCAAAATAACGAAGGAAAATAATAGAAGTAAAAACTTAATTATACAGTATGTTCTAAATGAGAAAATAATAGTAATGAAAAAACTGACTAAATTATGTGAATCAAATCTTATTTATTGCAACAACTTAAACTATTATGACACTTTGAATCGTACAAGAGGTCCTTGCTTTTACAATTGCTTTTATTTGTGGAACACTTCCTTTTGCAATGACATCGTGTATATAGCCTTGCCCACCTGCTTCTCGAATCAGCTGTAGCTGCTTCTCTCAGAGAAATTCCTTGAAAAGAAATATTATCTATGGAAAGGAGATTTTCTTCACAAATTTCGAACTGATTACGTGTGTAATGCTGCTTGAGGGTACCATTTTCATTCGCAAGTTTATAGAAGTCGTAGTCTTCTATTCCACAACAACGCTAACACATTTCGGTTATCTGTACGACTACGGTCGACATCTGGGACTTGTATTCGTACAACATCACCAATTTGAGCAGGAGGAAATTGATTTTGTGAGGTTCGCAACATTTTTGTTGTGCAGTAGAAGATTCTCTTTCGCGACCGCTCTTTTTATAGAATTTAACTCGTGTTTTTCATCCAGAACTTGATGTGAAGACGTGGTAGATTGCAAGTCCTCTTCAATATTTTTCTTTGGAATTTGGTTTTCGGTTTCACCACCGCTCAAATTTTTTTCAGAAGTATTACCAGTTTCTTCAAGCTGTTCTTCGGTTTCAAAAGTATTGGCGATTTCTTCAAGTTTTTCCTGTTTCTATACTTGTGATTTGTTCGCTATGCAAAACCTTGAAACCTAGAACTTGGAACCTTGCATATGCATAAGACTGACAAAGCTGACTGACTCCACCAGCTCAAAGGATTTGGCTGGAAACAGCCAGTCGTCTCATTGTCGGCTCCTCTCTTTTCGACTTAAACCAGAGCATATCTGTGATTGTCGACATACACTGGTGAGGGTCCGAATGTACAAGAATGTAATGAAATATTCGATCTTTCACCGACGTATTTGGTGCTTGTTGACATTCACCGGAGAATGTCGACATTCTCTGATTTCGGTCTTTCACGGTAACATATATAATAAATATTTCATAAAATTAATTATTATGATAATTTATATAATAACACTTTATAGTAATTATTTAATAACCTATTTAAAATCTGTTATTATATTTCTTTAATAGGATTTATGCAACTTATATGGTTGATGGATAAATAAAATGAATGCAGAATAAGGAGGAAAATTTATATTCATATATAAATAGTGAAGCAAAATTTCACGTTCTTTTTTGTCTTTAATATTATGTTCTTAATTTCTTAAGCTTTTTAACGCACTTCAGTTTAATTACTTGAAAAATAGTTTATTCAACAATGTATGTATAAAGTTAAATGTATAAAGTCCATGACTTTATACATTTAAAAACCTCTACAATAAGTTTGAAATGGACAATTTTTTTAATTGATCAGATTTTTTGAAATCAAGATTTTAAATAAATTCATTAATTTAAGATAAATTTTTTTTAAATACATTAAAATGAACAATGTGTTTTTGATTTATAATAAGCTTTAGTGGCTTAAACTACAGCAAAAAATAGTAAAGAAAATATTTAATTTTGAAGAAAAAAAGAAAAATGCACATTTTTTCATATGAATAATTTTATTTTTAAAATAAATTTATTCATCAAAATAATTTTTGAAAAAATCTCTAAAATGAATTTTATTAGTGTTGGTAGGCCAAAAAAAAAAAAAAAAAAAAAAAAGGATAATTTTTAGTATATAGAAGATTAAATACTATCATCATATTAACGTCGTATTGAAGCTAAAAAGTTTCTAAAATCGATACAATCTTTAACTGCGGTAATTAATAATTGAACTTGAATTTTGAAAAGTCCATTTCCTTAATTAAGTTGAAGTACTTTTTAAATCTTTATTAGTTTCTTCCGAAGAATGGATTTTTTATTAAAGTTTTTTTGAGTTAATTTAGTAATGTTTAGTTTTTAATGCTACTTTAGTATATCAAAAATATATTATTTATATTTTTTTGTCAGTTGTTTCTCAATAAAAAATATATGAAAAGAAATTTGCTAGAAATCAAGAAAATTAATTAATTTCTTAAGTGGTATAAGCATACTATTTAAACAATAAGACTAAGGCATCAGCGTTGAAAACATAACAATATTTTTATTAAATCAAAAAAGTAATATTACAACAAGTTAATAAAGTTATTGCCAGCTGGAAATAGCAGTGTTAAGGAACTGTATCAGTTGAATCTTGGAATTGGAACCTTGAGATTGGGTTCCTGAGGGTGGAAGAAGGGTGCCGCACTTGGGGGTTCCAGGCTCATATCCTCGGCAGAAGATGTCTGAAATGCTGGAGGCGGACATACCAATCAAAGCACCTCCTTGGTCGACCACTCCCTTGCCGCACTGACCCTCGACGATGTCCAACAAGTTCTTGTACATTCGTTGAAGTCCACTAAAAAGCAGACACGAGGTTAAATTATCGATTAAAGACATAATTGAAATGAATATAGTCAATAGTAACAATGCTGTATATTTCAAAAAGCACTACTGATATAAAAATCGAAGACAGTACAAAACTTGATTAGCGCATTGAGTCACTACAATTTTAAATAAATGTTTCATGATTGCAGTAAATATTAATTAGAATACAAGTCATTTCTAGATTTGTATTCTAATCATTATTAAATTTCAGAATTTAATTCAAAATGAATTAATATTATTGAAACAAAATGAATTTGTGTTTGTATTTATTTCTCGACAGGAAATTGAGTTGTATGAATTATCTATTTCAATTATCTTTTTAGGCAAATAGGCTGTTTAGGATCTTTAATTTCATTAAATATATCAAATTGTACCTTAAAGTAGAATTTGATTTGATACTTTTATGTGAAAATATTAATCGAGGTTTTAACAAAATTATTTTAAAACCAGTATTTATTTTTAAAAACTCTGCATAGTTTTAGGAAGAAAAAATTCTTTAATTTTTAAATCCCCATATACATTTTTTGACAAATATGTTATTTACGGCATCTAAGAAGACAGATAATGAATATTGTCAATTTTTATCGAATCCATTAAAAACTAAGTAACTATAGAATTTATTTATAATTATTTATGTTTCGCATTTTATTGGTTACTAATGCATTCCTTTAAAAATAATCTAAAGTTAGATTTTTTTTTTTCCTTTTCAAACCAATTTTAATTTTTTTTAAGCATTTGAAGCACATTAGTTGCATTTGATTCAGTTTCTGTTGTAAATATACAATATTCTAAAGTTATTCTGACACAGGTAAAGTAATAAATATAAAACATCCAACCACTCTAGAATTTCAAGAATGTTTTTACTCTATACATACCAGCACATGATAGGTACTCTGTCTTGAAATTGAGATTCAGCAGCCTTTTCCAAAGCAGCCATCAGATCTTCAAGATGAGGGCGGACGTTGTCATTGGACAGAGCCTTCTGGAGGCATGGAGCATGTTTGAGGTATTCTAAAAGAGTAAACGTGATTTCATTAATATTGAAATAAATTATTTATATTTGTTTATTTATGCACAATAGAATAAAAAATAACTACTCTCGTTTGGTTTCCATACGATTTCTTCGAACGATTTTTGAAATTACCTTTTGTTAAAATGTTGATGGCAAATGTTGAAGTTACTATTTGCTAAATTATTAATGGTAATTTTTGAAATTCCCATTTGCTATATTTTAATGTTAATTGTTGAAATTGCCGCTAATTAAATTGTCAATGGTAATTGTTGAATGGATGTGAAGAAAAACTAAAATAATAGACTTCTCAGGATAATGATTGTTGCTAAATATTGAAAAACCGTCTATATTTCTCCATTTACGATTTTTTAATGTAAAATACATATTTTATCATTGTTGCATTGACTAATATTCATAATATATGAATAACATTAATTCTAATAAGAAAGAATATATAATATGCTTATGTTAATAAATACTATGATTTTATTGACGCATAGCAAATGTATGATAATATCTCCGAATTTAAATCAGCAGTTTCCATAATATTGCTCACTGCATTAATAGTTTGTCTTCTTCACAAACCACTTATAAAAATTTATCTTTCTAGCGTAAGACTACTTTCTAGAAATTGATAAATAATGTCAATTTTTGTCTGTTAAAAAATTTATGATGCTACCTTATTTATAACAATTATTGGTATATGAAATCATTATATTACATTTAAGGAAATTTGATAAAAAATATGCATATTATAAATACAAGGTTGATGTTTTTTTTTACATTGGACCAATCAACATATATGAAGGTTTACCATAATTTAGCCAATTTCATTCATTATGCTTAACATTACCTGCTCTTTCATCAGTTCCATGAGTGCACATGAGGTTCTGGTATTTCTTGGGCTCATACATGGCCATGTCGAAAACCTCTTGCAACAATGGAGTGAAGCAAGAAGCTGAATAGTTGCCGATACATTCAATACCTTCTTGAACTGGCCTGGAGAAAAAATAAACAGCAATCATGTTATCAATTATATAAATAATTATTGACTCAAAGAAAGTTTTGAGTTTTCTTTGAATTTACTGATACATAAATCTACGTCCAGGGTTCAGTAGAAAATAGATTAAATATCTATCAATGTGAACTAAAAAGCTTTTACAGACTTCATTTGAAAATTAATCTTATTTTTTTTCAATGATTAAATTTTTTTTTGAATTTTGCAAAAACGAATAATTTAACTGAATAATTTGTAAATAATAGTGAATTAACGTTTAGAAATGCACTTTTTGAATTTATATATTTTAGTAAACAAATAGTAAAAGAAGTACAACACAACACTCTAGACAGTTTAAGTTATTTAACTACCATTTGTTATAGAAGTGTTTCGTATTCGTAGTATCCTAAACTAGTTTTCAGTGTAAGTGAAAAATAAAATGTCTTAAAGTTAACAAATTTCTGTAATGAGTTTTACATACAATTATTACAAGGATTTCAAGTATAAAAATAATGAAAACTTGATTCCTTTTAGACTTCAATGTTGTCAAAGAAAGAAATTAGACTAGTGATAGTGATGGTTTTAATGGCAACATATGACCTCGGTTCTTTTCAAAACTTAAATATTATTTTTTAAGAAATGTTCTTTACTGTATTTATGCTTCGTAGTTAGACTCTTAGAAGTTAAGAATTGCCGTTTTAATGAAAGAAAAGAATGTAAAAATTAAAGAGATAAAAACAATGAAAGTCAAAATAATAATCGGACTACTTCGCTAGATTTCATTTAATTTAGAAGTTAAATATAATTATTCGAAATAGAAGTTTGTAAATTCACAATTAATGAATTTTCTTCTGAGCTGTGATGGATTAATTTTAATGCTTAACCAAGAAATAAATTTTAAGCAACTCTAGGATTTATTATTCTAAAATAAATAATGTTTTGAAAATTATTTGAACCTTCATTTGAATATATTAAATTAATTGGTAATGAAATGAAAAAAGGGGACAATTGTCATATTT
This sequence comes from Argiope trifasciata, assembly GCA_026543055.1. Taxonomy (NCBI): domain Eukaryota; kingdom Metazoa; phylum Arthropoda; class Arachnida; order Araneae; family Araneidae; genus Argiope; species Argiope trifasciata. Next base: position 943,860 of record JAPMOQ010055289.1, on the reverse strand, counting down.
TGCATTATCAATATGTTCAGTATTTTCTGAAATTTTGCTGAAGAGATTTTATTAAAGAAAATTTAACGTTTTTATTGTTATAAAATGAATTTGGAGGAAGTCTGGCTTTACCTTAGATTGTAAGGGATTTAAATTACGCATTTTAATATCAAAGAAGATTGAAATTATATTACTGAAGAAAATACATTACTAAATAAATTATTGCTTTTTTTGAGTTATACATTGTTTTAAATCATTATTTGAGTCAATCATTAAATTTTAATACGAGAATTCAATTTGACTCAGAATTTACTTATTTAAAGTTTTTTATACAACTTGTATGAAAGCAAAATAATTATAGCGTAATGATTATAAGTTCTTTATATACTAATTCAAATGATTAATTTATTTATATCAAGATACTTCTAATGATATTTAAATATCAAAGCTTTGCAAAATCCTATGATTTTTTTAAAAATTAGGCTTTTTTTAAGGTTTTTTAAATATTAGCATTTAATTAATTAATGGATAATTACTATTATTATGAAAATCCTTCTTGCATGAAATATTTATCAAGGTAAACATGATATAGATGCATTTAAGTCGATTGAACTTAAGGTCTTTGGTAAAAGTGACCTTGCTCTTATTTTGACCTTGGTAGTTCGTGCATCTGTTAACAATGGAGTAATTTAGTGTAATAGAATCACTTACTCGCAAACTTTATCTAATTCTTCTTCATTGCCGGGGATCCCTTCACTGGCGCCAAGCAATACAGTTGCCAAACACAGATCAACTTCTCTCAAGTGGCAACTGGCTGCCTCAGCACCCTGGAGGGAAACACCTGTGAAGATAAAAAGTATGGTGAATGAATTGTGAGGCACTTCGTACATTAAAGATGATAGAGAAAATATATGCGTATGAAACTAATTTTTAGAAGCTTACAAAAACTGCTTTAATTTGTTAGATAAATTAATAGATTACTCTTATAAAAGTTAAACTAGAGTTGGAAACTAGAATTGTTTGTGGGCACTCATAATAATATCAATAATAATAATAATAATAATAATTAAATATTGTACTTAAATACTACTGAATACGCTAAAACAAACATGCAATATTGGTATATTTCATTCGATAATTCCGAGTTACAGTTTCTATTCAGTCGTGATTTGTTTACTAGTTTATGTTTATTTTATAAGTGTTCAGTAAGAATTTAGGATTATATTCTTAGATAGGAATATCTTAGATTCTGATAAGTTTTCATTTATAATTTGTTACGAACTTATAAAGAATAAATCGAATTTAACTTATATTTATCAAGTTGAAAACATAACAACTCATTATAATTAAATTTAAAATTTTAATAAAGTCGATAAATTTTCAGCTCTATTATGTTTAGATAATAAATAATTGAAAAAATTTTATACATGCAGAGAAGTTTGATATTAGTCGTAAGATTTAAAGTACTGGAATACTAAAAAGTATTTAAATTAGCTCAAAATCCATATCAATTTATGTAAATTTGCAGGAAATACATTTTGAAGAAGAATTTTAACTTTTCATTTTGTTTCAACTGAGCATAGTTCATAATTAACAAAGGGGCAAGAGCCCTTTGCAAAATTATTCATGTATTATTAACAAAAAAAAATCATTTTTTAAAAATTGTAATACATTCGCGATTAGAAAACTAAATAATGCTTTCGATTTTCAAATAAAGAATCAGATAATTAAATGTATAATATTTAATTCATTCTTTTAATGAGGCATTGAAGTAATTTTAGTGTTAATTTATACATCTAAAAATAAATATTTCATATATATATAATATATTCAGATAAAATTTATATTAATAAAAAATTACATTAAGTACATTTAATTAAGTGCATTTGCTAAAAGTGCGTTAACACTTAGGTACGAAATTACTGAAAGTTCTATTTCATGATTTATTAGATCTTAAAAATTAAGAAAAAAATTTTGGAAGTATAAAACATACTATATTAATATTATTTCTAACTAAACAAATAAAATGACTCGGGAATCATAACTGCAACTGAAAACTTACCCAAAGCACACACAACTAAAGAAAGGACGAAAAACATTTTGATATGTGTTATGTGTTAGAACACGAATGTGTCTTCTTTTATAAAACATTTCCCCCACATCCCTTTTATGCTTGTCTTAAGGAAATTTTCAGTAAGAAGTGGTCACCTCGGCGACCACGTCACATCCACGTGGTTTTCTTCTTTGTTTCATTTATTGTAAAACCAGCATACGAAACAAAGGGAAAGAAATCTAATTTTTTGGTGGTGGTTTCCCTGAAGCGTAAAGGATTATGGGAAACGCTTATTGATGCGTTAAAAAGTCACAAGCGTCGCCAACATTGTTTGCGGTTTCATACGGACTTAATCCATCTATAAGGCTATACTGATTTATTTTTAGTTTTTTTTAATGTTTTGGTCTGTTGAAAGACGGAGAATGATTCAATATAAGGTTTTCTCACATAGGAAAATTTCTTGGAATATAGTGATTTCCCTTTGTTATCAAAAATCACTGTTACACAATCACTGATATTATTTTTTATGAAAAGTGACGTTAATCTATTACGGAAAGCAATTAGCATATCTTTCAATTAATTCGTTGGAGAAAGTACTAGAGTTGAAATTTCTTTCAGGCTTGCAAGACCGTATTTAACCAATCAGGCGGAACATGTTCGTTTTTACTTTTTCATTTTCTTCGTATTGGCTATGTTAAAAGTAAATGAATGAAGGTCACTGCTATGAGCCCAGAATCAGGTTTACGTTACACATTGCCACGTGACTACAATTCCTAATATACCGATGCTAAAAATACTATCTATAAGAGGCAAAATTAGTTGGGGTTCTAGTAAAAGTTAATTAATTATTAATGTCTTCCATAAAAAAAAACGCTCAGTTTTATTCGTCAACATATATAGTTCCAATTTATTTTGAATCTAAATTCTTATAATTTAAATAATAAAAAAAAATTGCGATATATAAATATGTAACATTGTGTGCTTGTATTGAACTGAATTTTGTATTTAATAAAAACTTAAAAAGAACATTTAGCTTTTCTTAAATAGTGACGAATTTCTGACAAGCCAAACAAGTCTGCTATAATATAGAAATATCTATCTTTACATGCTTATATTTAATTAAATTTGTATTTAATACAAAAAAATTAAATGAACATTTAGTTTTTCTTAGATAGTGGTGGATTTCTGACAAGCCAGACAAGACTGTTGCAATATAGAAATAACTATCTTCGTATATTTATATTTAACTAAATATATTTAACAAAGTCATAAATTAAATATACAATTGTTCTTAGGTACTGACGGATTACTTAGAAAGACAGACTGCTTATTGCTGCTAAGATTACTGAGGGGATGCTGCAGATAGATCAACTAAAAAGAAAGTATTAACTCAATTGTCAAATAAATAAATTTGTAAAAAATATATTTGAATTGTAAAATATCCCGATAATATTAACGACTTATCAAGCACAAATTTAGTTAAAATATCTATATATTTCATTACCATTCATTGTTATAATATTTAAAATAATTGAGCATCTGCATAAATAATATTATGTGCAGATGTGCTAAGAATCATAACATGTAAATACAATAAAAAAAATTTACAAAATTATTAGAAAAAAAGAATTAACCAAAAATAAATCATTAGCATGTTAAATGAAAAGAATGGGAAAGCACATTAGTTTATTAAAATAGGGACCTCATGATGTAAACTATGTAGAATAATGCTAAAATCCATTACTGTTCTTAAAAATACATTACATTTCATTTTATTTAAACAGAGGCTATAAGTGAAATAATCTTTTGAGTTGACATTAAATTGTACACTAAATTTTTAAAAGAAATATATTTACGCATATAATAATTGGAAATACCTAAGTTCCTTTATCTTAATAGTTACAAACTATTATTTAATAAGATTTTTCATTCACATAATCGAAATCCTATTATTTAGTTATATTTAAAAGTTTTCAAATTATTTTAAGTGACTTATAATCGATTTTGCACGCAGTATGATAATAATATTTTTTTCTATTATGTCGTTAGGCTATGGAATATGAGAAAAATGCTGTTTGTGAGCTTTACAAAAGTCGTAAAATATTATACGTAAATCTCAAACTTGAGCAGTGCGTGTATTACAAATCTTATTTGCCAGAAATATAATAATAAATGGAAATTCAAATTGTGATGTCTCGAAACTTTTTTAAAAAAAAGTCAGTTTCAGCAATATCAATGGTTTTAAATCAGTTCCACTTATTTTCAAAATAATTTAAATGAAAGTTCGTATTCGCATTGTTACTATGTATAAATTATAAATTTAGTGATGTTTTATTAATGTCATGTGACTATTTTAAATTATTGCTGTCGCGCAACTTTTTTTTTGTGTGTGTGTGTGGATTAGTTTTTGAAGATAAAGACCTCAGAGCACCCTACGGTAGAAGTTAGACTTCTAGATCATATGAAGACGACACAGTCGCTTCCACAACCCTTTTTTAAAGGGGGGGGGTGGATCATTCACGCACTTCACGGTAAGAACAACCATGCCCAAATTTGGACTCCCATGCTCGGGACGCTTAGATCACGGGGAAGAAGAGCTACCCTTATGCCAGGATGCTGTATGTTTCGTTAAAAACCAAATAAATTTTGTTATATAAGCCACATGTATATACAACCGAAAATTTCATTTAAATTATTCAGTATGGTAATATTTAATTTCATAGTATCTCTAGCAAAAGTGAATAACCATTTTAGGTGAAAATGAAATAAAGCTGTGATACAAATTCTCATGTAGGTTTCAGACTAAGACAAAACTGCATAAGACCAATTTGCTAACTACAGTGGAGACAGATAATCCATTAAGGCTACGATCGAAATCGGAGATGAAGAAAGGAGAGGTATTCTCAAGTTTTCCTCGTTGACGGTTCATAGAGGATAAATTTTTCTGTGTTTGACTCTCGAAATCTGAAGGTTATAAATGTGTGTGAATTTGCTCAACAAGTCAGATCGTTTGATCCTCAGCAGCAAAATGTATCACACAAATACGCAAATGTATATGACAAATTTCGAATATATATTATTGTATTAAATGCATATTATGGAGGATAATCGTGTGCACCCATGAATTTTTTTTTGAGATTTTGAAAAATGTGGTTTTATAATCTTGTCAGTTTAATAATCTTGTTTTATGTTTATCAGTTTAATAATCTTGCAATGTTTTCGTCAATTTTAGCATTTTTTAAAAAAAGTTTCTGTCCGATTTTCAGTAAAAAATAAACTTTTTTACTGAAATTAAATCGGTTTTGTTATTTCATCAAATATTTAATTGCATGGTTTATTTCCGTTACTAAAAGCCAAAGACGATGTAAAAAGTGAATTTACAGTATCATTAGTACATCTTTTGTATTAGTTTTCTAAAATGTAGAGGAGGCGAACATTTACTTTTTGAAAAGCGCTAATTTCATAGGACTGGTCTTCATTAGAAACTTTCATAGATACAATTGACAAAACGTGCGTGCAAGAAAATTAAAGACACACCTTTCATATATGGCAATTTATTGGTATCTTGGATAGGAAATTGCATCTAATTGATTTAACTGAAGTTAAATATAACAATGTTTAACAAATCTAACATTCAGGAAAAAAGGATTTCATACTAATATCCACTGAAAAAAACTTCTAATGTCTGGAAAATATATAAAAAGAGGAAAAATGTTTAAACATTTTTGAGCCTGTTGTTATTTTTTTTCAAGGGACGTGTTGCCCTAAGTAATAGTTTTAATTTTTTATTTCCTTAATAATATTTCTTATCAAAATGACAGAAATCCTAATTATATGAAGAGACAAAATGAGTTATTAAAAAGCAAAATGTCACTTTCAATTCAAAATTCCTATCTAATCTAATACTATAATACGAGGAAGGGTTGCCAAGTCGAAAATCGCCCCAGAATTAATAAACTCCGGTAAACTTGGGGGTCTGGGGTTTTTGGCCACGAGGAATCGATTGGCGCCGGTTTTGAAGCGCTACGGTCGAGCAGTTCGGAGTTCCAGATAGGATATTTTCAAATTTTATTAGTTCGCCATAAACATATTGTTACTTAAATTTTCAAGCGGTAACGTGCTGCCATCTATAGCCAATATGGCGAACTAATAAAGTTTTATGTTTATGCTGTTATAGGTTTATAATATGTTTCTTATGTATGTATATATGTTTTGTTTTTCTAAATAAATTTGTCAAAAATATTGAACTTCAACACACTTCAATCTTTACCTTTACTTTACCTTTGTATAGAATAGTTCCCTTTCCAAACTCTAACTTTGTTTAGAAGAGTTTACAATGGTGCACTTTAACCAGTTATCTTTTCACCAATGGTTTCACAAATTTTCTTATGGCATGTATTGTTTTGATAAATCACAATTGAAAATTTAAATCTTCGAGTTAGCTTCGATACCTGTTTTCTCCGAGCGGAGCTCGGTCACCCGCTGGTTGAATTAATAGGAATTGTAATTCATATTGCATTAATATGATTATCTAACTGTCGTATTTACCAATGCGCTAATTACACTATCTTGATTCAATAGAACATGATTCATTTCATATTTTCAATCATATTTAAATAAGACGTCAGTGGAATTATAAATTTAAAACAAATCATAATTTTTGCAAAAGTATTTTATTATATGCTGCTGCTGAAACTCCAAAATAAAAATACCTAAAAGTACACGTATGCACCAATGTTTAACTGCTCTCTCACAGTGGCGAAAAAGTATAAATAAGAATGGCCTGATTATTTGAAAGACAGTGACGTTTTTAAAATTTAAAAAAAAAAGATATCTTTAAATATTTAGCTATTTAGATCAATATATCCATATTATTTCATCACGTTTATTATTGTAAAAAAGTAGCCTTTGTGAAGTTTCATTTTAATTTAAAAGATTGTTTATAGTAAATTAAAGCTGCTATTACTATAGAAAATATATAGCTATCATTTCTTCTAATGCATGAACGTAATATTGAAAATAAATTTCCGTATGATATAATTATTTTTTAATTGTGTGCAGTTTCTGTTTAAAAATGCATAAAATTATGAAAGTTTATTTTCATAAGTTTTATACAAATTAATATTTCCTTGCATAAAATATCATTGAATAAAAGTGAGATTTTTGTGTGATCGGCCATTCGAACGTCTGTCAAAGGATAAGTGATTTAACACTGTTGTCAGATAGAAGTTTGAAGATTATTGACGCGTTTCAAATATCTTACTTGTCGTATGATAAGAGTCATACGACAAACCATCACGATTGGCCCTGATATTACGACAAGAACAAGATATATTTTAATATCCATACGCGACCTAAGGCATGATGTAATTGTAATGCCATTTTAAAATATTTCCACGTTTATGTTCGAAATCAGATGTAAATTCTGTAAATCAAAATTGAATCGAACCAATAATTCTTTTATTATCTAGACTCCAATGTTATGAAGATTTAAAAACAAAAATACATAACATGGTAAATAGGTTTCATAAGGAATGGTAAATGTTTCATAGAATACCATTCACAGAAGCTTATAAAATAATGATATCTATGTGTGAAACTGCCAAGATAAATTAATTTTACTATCTATCTCGACAGTTTTAGAAACATAATCATCTTTATTTATGATTGCTTAAGTGTAATCAAAAATGGAAAGTTGTTGTTTCTAAGGACACTTATCATTGAAAAGCCCTCTGACTGAAGAGCCATTTTGAGTTAATCCGAATTATGTGTCTCTTGTATATTTTCAGTAGAGCCATATCTAGACTTAGCTACTCACGCTTCGCAACTCTTTTCATTGAGCGGACTTCATTCATATATTTCATTTACTCATCCACAGATCGTAACTGAGACCTGGATCAGAGAACGATCATCTCTGAATCCCCATTTGTATTACTCTGACATAGAGGACTTTGTGACCACGAATGATTTATACGCGGGCAAGTCGCTATACAGACGGAGATTCCTTAGCCGACAGGGTTCGACCTCATAACTAAATGGATGCGAATCCAACGCCCTGCAAACCTGGTTATATCGGCCCCATGGAAATACGTTGTTGTTACTTTTGGAACTTAACAAGCCCACTGACTAACTGACAGCAATTTTAAGGCGAGTGTGCAGTGGCTTTTGAAGGCTATGCTCCTGAGCACCGGAGGGTAGATGTCTGATTTCAAGCTCACATGAAGATGACAAACACATTAGCTTGCACAACTCCTTTTGACAGAGGAGTTCTTTCATACATCTCACATGTAGAATGCAAGTAAGAGAAAAACCATGCCTGAACTAGGACTCCAAACCAGGAGCCTCAGATCACGGGGAAGACGAGGTACCCCTATGACAGGGCGCAGGCGAAATGGAGAAATAAAATTCTTTAATGTAATTGCAAATTTCTACTAATTCATTTTAATTTAATAAAAGAATAAGAATTCAGTTTGAAGTATAATTTATCTATACATAATATAAAATGAAATCTATTGAAAGCGTCTGTTTATTTGAAGCACAAAAACTCTAGAAATAGTTAATGGATATTGGAGATATTTATGTCCTTTTGTAGAGCATTTATTGGAAAAGGTTTTAGTAAATTAAAGTCATATCAAAATAACGAAGGGAGTTTTATAGGTGTGATTTTTAATTATTCCATGCATACGCGAAAACATCAAACAGCGCATGTGCAGATATCAAGAGCTGCGGTCTACATATGCCATTGTTTCCTCGTTTACGTCTGAATTTAAACAGCGATTCAAATTCCACTATACCCAAAAGGAAATCCAAACTTGGCTGGAGCACATTAAATGCCAAAAAGCCTCTTTCTATAAAAAATGTTTTGTAACTATTTTAAATAATTTCTAAATATATTTTATAATTGTTTGATATTGCGTAACATGCCCATGTCATATCGGGTGGAGGTTAAAGTTAAGTTTAAAGCTAATTTATCGTTTTAGATACTATACCATGGGCAACGCAGTGTGTGTATTACTAGTTTGCTATAAATACAAAATATTGATCTTTTTACATAAATATTCAAAATCATTTGATATATAAAATGAAATAATAAATCCTTTTTATAAAGTAGCTGTTTTTTAATGGTTATTAATAATCAAAAATTAGAAAAAATAATTATCGAAACAACATCAAGGAAATGTATCTCATTCTTAAAATTGACTCATGTATATCTAAGAGATTATAAAAGAAAAGTACGTGTAAGTTAATAAATGTAGCGTGTAGTAGAATGTACGAAAGTTAATAAATGTTTCTTTCATATTCTGCACGAAGTTTAAGTATAGAAAAGAAAAATGATTCAGTTCATGTAATTATTGGTTTGATTTCGGATAAATACTTAATGCACCTGAAAATTATATGCGAGTCAGAGAATATTAGCTATCCATAACTATTATTTGATTATTTCCTTTTGTAAGGAAATTCTTTTCATGAATTTCGAATTAACTTTCCTTATGTGATACGTGGTACTCACAATTTAAAATAATTGCATAATCAGCATAATTGACCTTCAGTTTTGTGAAAAGAAATTCGAAGGAAACAGCGACAAATTGCAATGATCTTGCTGACAGTTTGTTTTTAGTTTATTATTGAGTACAACTGAGCATTAATTTTTATTTCTTTGGGAAAATAATTAGTATCGAAGAATATTAAACTTGTGAATGTTTAATTTTCTTTTTATTGGAATTTTAATTATAAATCTAATCAATGATTCTGATTAAAATGTGAATATTTATTCTTAAAAATATTATTTTAATTGTAATGATTGTTAAATTTCACATTTTTTTTCAAAGTTTTGATCAAAATAGAAATATACGACTTAAATTAAAATATATAGGGCAATTTTTATTATAATTTCAATTATAAAATTCACGAATGATTCTGATTAAAATAGGAATTGCTTTCTCTAAAAAAACTATTTTATTTGCAATCAGTGTTAAATAATACTTTTTTTTTCTTGCAAATTTTTTTATCAAAACGGAAAAATGACTGATTCGAATCAAATTTGAAGTCAAAATATATATGAAAATTTTGGAAGTCAGTATTCTGAGATTCCTTTTTTATTGACAAATGAATTATTAGAACATATGTCAATAATAATAATATTTTATTAGTTCCGAGGAATGCCAAATTGTATATTTAAATTCCTTAAAATTTTAACTGTAAACCTCAGTTAAGGATTCTGATTAAAATTTGCATATTTATTTCTAAAAAAAAGATTTTTAACTGATGTAAATTTTAAATTTTAATTTTTTAAATCAAAATGGAAACAGCTGATTTGAATTAAAATATGCTCGAGAATCTTGGAATTATATGAAACTGTATGAATGTATCAACTGAAATTGCATGATTGTATTATGTGGTCAATTTTCATTGATAAATTAATTATTAGAACAATCATCAATAATATTAATATCTAATTTATTTAAAAATAATCAGTTTCCTTCCTATAACTATCAGTCTTTTTCTTTAAACAAGCAATGATATTTTTTGTATAACTAGGAATAAATGAAGAAAAATTATATTCTGATTTGGAGATTAAAAAAAATACTTTACTTCTTTTATGAAATTTTTCTTGCACAATGTGTATTGTTTTATAAATCGAATATTAATATTTAACTAATTTATTTAATGTTAATATTTAAATATATTGAGATACATCTTGGAAAATGACAAATTATTAGTCTACATCATATATTTAGACCATTGAGTACAGAAAAATATTTACTTTAATGTTATTCCTTACAATTTTTTCCAATTTATTTACAAATTTGTGTTTAACAAACAAGAAACAAATTTTTTAAGAAAGAATTTTTTTTTCAGAATTTTCCTCTTCCTATTTATTGTAGAATTTTGAAAAGCAAGTTTATTTAAAAATTTATTGATAGTTTAAAATGTTATAGCTCTATTAAAAGTGTAATTTTTCTATGTTTATTAAATTTTGATAGTTTAACTGGCAATCTAAAAATAGTTTATAAATTGACGTCAAAAAGGAAATCATAATTGAAGGGATTTCCAACCTCCTACCAAGAAATTTCTTCTAAGATAATTTTATATAAGAACATTGAAGATTTATTTGTCAGCTGGAATTACGGTAATAAATTCAACAACTTGTTGACCTTATAAACCCAAATAATTAACAAAATCATAAATACATTTCCTTATATAGAAAGAAATGTCAAGTATTGATGCATTAATCACTTTTCTCGGGAATTATTCAGGAATATAACTTCTAACAACTAATAATAATGCAGCATATATTTTATCCTTTCGAAATAAGGAAACTAGTAATTTAAATAAAAGAGAAAGGAATAAAAGCTTTGAACGTGAAAGAAAGTTATCTTTTCTTGCACATGTCAAAGATTTAATTTGATATTTCAAACACGTTTAATTCTAGTCTATTCAATGATTTCGAAATATTTTGGCAAGCACTGGCACTTCAATAAAGTTAATATAGAGATATGCATTAATAAGCAGAATTAAATATATCAGAATGGATGTTTACATTTAATTGAAATGCGTTGCTGAAATTTCAATTACTATGATAAATATTCATTAGACTATTTTTGTTTGGGAAAATATTGAAAATATTCAATGCGGAAATATTGAATATATTGAAGATTATTTTCTGTTTGAAAATAATCTTATTTTTCAAGTCAGTTTCATGTCCTGTTAAAACGCGCATGCATGACTCAGAGCCTAAAAAGTTGTCTAGATTCACTATATTGAAGATATTTAAACTGTACAAATATTTATTTATTCTAACGTCTAAGCCACTAAATATTTCTAATATATTTTTAATTTCTTTGTTCTTTACATTGAATCAGTTATCAGATATATAGTCGCATTAAGCATTAAGAAAATAAAATTAAAAAATGTAACAGAAAATTAAAAGTTAATAGTTTGAAGAAAATCCCATTTTTTTGCAAATTTTGATCCAGTGAAAATTAAAATGTACTGTGAGTTTAAAAATTTCATTGATCAGTTGTTATAATCAAAGTACTTTATATCGTTTCTTTGCTATCGAAATTATTGAGTTTAAACTTTTATTTTTTAATATTCTTATTTTTATTAATTTCATCTATTAAACATCATACTGATAATTTATTAATTATATAAATTATTTATTTCCTTATCAATTTTGCTATTCTCTTATTTAATTAAATTGTACCCTCCGTTTCGGAATCAATTTTTCTTAGAAATTGGATAGTTCTAATTTTTAATCGTATTCCTATGGCAAGGAGTAAATGAATTTTCACTACACATTTAACAAATAACAAAACTAGCAAAGTAAATAGAAAGTATTTTTAAATGGATATTTTGTAAAGAAATATAAGAATCTAATGTTCTCAAAAATATTCTATACAGCAGTTTCTTAAACAATATAGCAGATGTGATACAGTTAAACAGTTTATTATTTTTAAATAAAAAAATGTCCAGAGTGCATGGTTGACTTAATTTTAAATGATCGCACTAAAAAATTATTGCTTTATTGCCCTTTTTCACTTTTGATCGTCTACAGTTGGATAAATAATTTTAAGCGTTCATTTAAGTAAATACAAAGCAGCATTACTTTAACCCCTTAACTGTTTTGCCCGACTGCCATACGTGCATCGATTTATCGAATTTTAATAGTTGTAAGCAGGAAATAAACCATTACTAATGATCGCAATTCAATATTAAAATTACTTCGAATAAGCAGATATATCAAGCATTCAATGGATTTGCATTTGAATTAAAATAAGAAAATATTCCCAAAATAGAATATGTCATCTTATTAGATATTAAAGAAAATAAATAAGTTAAGTGGTTAAATAAAATGAAAACCGTAAATTTAGTAGACAGGTTTCCTTTTGCATCTAATAAATTATATATGTTCAAAAGAAATCATTCCGGATAATTGTGTTTGCTAGTATTTCAAAATTCAACAAAGCCTGACAGTCATAGATTTTTCAAGTTGATTTTTAACTTTTTTTTTATCAGTGAATTATTCTTTTATATTTATTGGTAAATATTCGCCAGTAATTTATCTTCAATTTCTTTTTCTGAATATCATATACATTTAAAAGGCGATGCCCTTTTACCAGTATTATTACTTCAATGAAGATATGTATCGATGATTGTCGTCTCCTTTTAATTTCAAAGCTTTCCACTATAGTTTTTGTCTAACGGTCAAAAGCTATACAGATACATTTTCATCCAAGCTGTTGATAAGAAAAACCTGTTTTAAATTGGAAATTCTTTCAGGTATTTCATATCAAAAGACCCTGATACTGTTTCATTAAGATTTGAATTAAAGAAACATGCTTTGATTGAGAAATCCATTTTGATATTTCATTTCTAGATGAAATATCCATCATGACAGGTTACTGAACTTATCATACGATATTTCAAGATCAAGGGGACCCAACAGGCATTTCGTTAATCAAAAGCATTCCTTCCATTTTTAATAAGAAACCGCTTTCATTTCACTTTTTCCGGCGTAGGTAATTTCACATTCTAGACAGGTAATTAATGCCCCTTTTGAAGGAAATTTTTCGCTAGAGATAACGACTCTAACTTGTTAGCCAATGAGATCTTGCGAAATTATCTTTTTCAGGTATTCGCTTTAGCAACGGTGACAACAGTCTTTCACTCAAAAAAACTCATTTTTTTAGAGGAAGTTGAGATCCAAAAATGCATGATATTATTTTTCCTCATCCTTTTTGAATGGAGAAAAAAGTAAGAAAACAACCACAGACGTTTGATTCTCGACCGACGGGTTTCTCAAGGTCCATTTGGGTGAAAATAGTAAGTTAGGATAGTAATCAGCCGCTAAAACATTAATTCATAAGGAAGGAAAGTTTTTTAGTCTTTCATTCAGCCTCGTCATCGAATAATGTCAGTCTTCATAAATTATCAATGAAAACATTTATGCAGTTTCAGAGCTGTTGGAATTAATTACAATATACACCATGAATTATTTACTTGACATCACGGAGAGCAAGTGTTAGCGAATTAAAAAAAAAAAGAATTTCGTGTCTGGGTGAAACAGCTTTGCCTTGATTTGATTTTTTTTTCTAACTTTGATATTTTTAGAAAATGAGTCAATATTTAATGAAATTATCCGAACGAAAATATTTTAAAATGTGGAAAATATATGACGGAGAAGTGTCAGAAAATATTTAGATATCAATATCAACAATAGTGATGCCTAATTGCTTATTTCAATAATTACCATATTTAAAAACGCAGTATAGAAAATGAGTAAATTTATACACATAAAATTTATCAAACAAAATATTTTTGAAATATATAATAAAAAATAACTGAAACACTCTTTTCAAGTCAACAAATGGTGATTTGAGAACTGTAAAATTCAAAATGGCAAAAACTGTTTACATCATCTTTGAAAAAATGCAAAGTACTTATAATAAGAACTTATAATAATATCGCATGAAATATTTTTAAACACTTTCGGATAAAACGGTTTCCCAACGGAATTTTTAAAAACGTTTTTTTATGTATTATTAGATAAACCCCGTTTTTTAAGTCAACAAATGATTACATATTTCAATTCAAAATAACAGAAGTTGTTCACATTATTTTTTGAAAAAAATTCAAAGATCCGCAAAGATTGTCATATAAAATAACGTGTTTGTAATGAAGACATTTGAAATATGTTAAAAACTAATCGATGAAATGGTTTTCGAGAGAAATTAAGCAAATCAATTTATATATCACTAGCAGTTACCCGGCGTGTTATTGCCTTAGAAGCAATAATCTTGGAAATATCGTTTGAAATTTGAAATAATTATCTATTGTTTAATTAATAATAATATTTATTTTCTTGTCGGCAATTAATACATTCATTGAAATTGAAGGATATATAAAGGAGAAGCATATATAATATTTATTCAATTTTTATTATTCTATTCTACAAACAAATACTCATTTTTATGTATTAGACATGTGCATTCTTTTAGAATCGTAATGCTAGATGTTCTTTCAGAATGATAATGAAAGAAACTATTCATTGTATCGCGTGATTCACTTCATGTTCGCTCAGAGTTCTCAAGTTTAATTTTAGGAAATGTTATTAAAACAATTTGTTTTAAAATTGATTAAATATAGAAAATATAATTATACCATAAAATCTTTAATATAGTTGAAAATGTAATTTTCTGAAAGCTAACATAGTGTAAAATTATTATGCTCTAATATTTTCAAAACTGCAAAAAAATAATAATAAAAATATTACTGCAAAAAATAATAATAAACTAATAAACCAGCTAAAATTTTATTAAATGTTTAGCTAAAATTTGAAACCTACAGGATTGCTTCCCCTAAAAATTCCTCGCACACTCAATAATAAAACTATTTCCTCGGAGAAAGAATTACATAGCATTTACGTGCAATAGCTACGAAATATTATCGTGTAGCTCCAGCACCTTTACTGAATTTGTTGTGTCTCCTTGGTGAATTATTTAGTGGTTAATCCATGGCTAATAGATGCTGTAAATATATCCAAAAATAATTTTTATATTTTAGATGGTTGTGTTATGCCTATAACCTTCGCGTAAGTGCAAGCAATATGATGCCGAAGTGTTATTGGACTCGGATGAGCGATAAGGCTGCGCATAAATGACATATAGACAAACATTCATTTTTATTCACATGAATTGCTTATTAGGTAATTTTACTATGCTTATAACCATCCCGTTACTGCAAGTAATAAGTAGTCGGAGTTTTATCGAATCTGATGAGTGTTACGACAGAGCATAAGAGACATACAGACAAACATTTATTTTTTATTCATATAGTTTGAGACTGTATTGAAACACAAATTTCTTACCGTTTCAAAAAATATATTGCTTATTCAAAAAAGGGCTTAAAATAGCGGCTGATTTTCATCAGAAAATTATTTTTTATTTCGATTTCAATTTTGAATTGGAAATTGTAACAATATCTTGATTTTGTTCCCCAATCGTACTTTTAAACATATGCTTTATTTTATAAATTAAAAACTATAAATAATACAGATTGAGTTTCTTAAATAATAGTTACTTATAATTGAGGTTTGAAATCTTTCGTATTCAAATAAGCCTAATGTTTGGTTCAGCTATTTCCATTATTTTTTATAAGGTTTTTTCAGAAGGTAATTTTTTATATTTTTGTATCATTAAGATTTAGTCAACGAAAAAGAAAAATGTAGGTAAACAGCAGCTCCATACAAAAATATGGTGATAAAAACTTTATCGCTGCTTTTTATAATTTTAATTTGAAAATTTGTAATTTTAACACCAATAAAAAATAATAAAAAAAAAACTCCTTAAAAATAAAACCAAAATGGAGAAAAAGATCTTTTAATAAAGAGGCAAGGGCAAGTTTTAGCTTTCAGGGCTTTTTTTGATAATCATTAATTCTTGAAAGCAAATGTGATGAGCCTATGTTGAAAAAGCCATTCATTTAGATATGCGAATGTTTTAAAATAATTATTCATTCTGACTCGCACTATTCTATATTGGTTTTATAGTGCACAAATTAAATAATAGATGGCAGCACAAAAGCAGCAATCCATATTTTAATAGGGATAAAAAAAGAACGAGTATGCCTCACTGAATCACAATTTTTTGAAATTTTATTAAAATGAAAGAAGCTTGCTGATTTCATTTTCTGTTTCTATTATTATTACACAACAGCTTATTCTGAATCAAATTTATTATTATTTCCGCAAATTTAAAAAAAAAATTAACTATTATTATTAACTTTAATTTTTCCCTTTTCTTTCTACATTTTTTTTATTGGTTTATATGCGTGTTCATCGTTTTGAAGTTATCATGATTTTTACTGAAATCAGTAAAATGACTAATTTAAGGCTTGTATTTTAACAATATGATATGTAATGATATCTATTATCAAGCAAAAAACAAAGTCCCTACATCCAACATATACTTGGGGATATATATATATATGTGTGTATGTGTGTGCCTATGTGTAGGGTGATATTTCTGTAGAAAATTTCAAATGTATCATTTTTTATTGAGGAAAAATAAAAATTTATTGTTTATTCAATAACGTTTATATGCAGTTTTATGTCGATTTAGAAATTGAACATTTAGTGACACTTTTTAACGTAAACGAGAATTATAACACGGATTAAGATATCTCTTATGATTTTAATTTCTCATTCTTGATTGCAGAATTTTTTTTCAAAATGTTAGTTGCACCAATGAATGTATTGATTTAAAATTCATTTATTTTCAAAAGGAAAGAAAATTGTTATTTGGAATGTTTAGTTGTAAAGAAACCCTTTATAGTTCTTAATTTTTCTAGTAGATGGCAGCACTAAAATTGCCATGTGAAATGGTGATAATGGGTGCATTATTTGTAACGGAGAAATATTTTTTGACATATTTATTATAAAAAAGAATTCTTCTGAATGAACTTTCCTTTTGCTAGATATTATTATTAATCTATATACATAACAAATATTTTATTTATTTATTTAACCCTTTTTTTAAATTTCATCAAATCTGTTTATAATTTTTTTACATGCAAAATTCCTTTATTTTTTCATAGAAAAAAAACGAAAAGAAAAGTTTGTAATAAAGCGTTATAAAAATTCCGTTAAACTAAATGCTACTGTGTAAACATTGTTTTAAACTCATCCAGAGTTAAAATTTTGAAATTTTATAAATATTCTTGTTATAAAAATGGGACATCTAGTAAATGGGGGAGGGTGTATCTTTGTTTTGATAGAAAGAAAACATTTTGAAATCTTGAAACAGTTTCGTAATTTGTGCAACACGGTATTGAAAATTTCGTTAAAAATTATTATTATAATTTCAGGAACGAATAATAATAAACAGGAATACAAAATGTTTAAAATAATCTACCGCTTGATAAATCAAAATGTATTACATGAACTTCACAAAAGTATGGTAGAAGCGCATATCGCTTTTTATTCATTTCAGGCCAGAAAAAAACAATGAAAGAAATTTTTCTGAAATACCAGCATCAGATGAATATGAAGACATTAAAACATTGTATGGCCGTGTTTCTGTGCAGTCTCTTCCATATATGAAAAATCATAACATCACGATGCCAATAACAGTATAAAGTTCAGAAGATTGATTACCGTGAATTTAAAAAAACGTTCAAGGTACGGTAGTTTATTTTTTACAGTAATTTATTTAATTTTATTTTTTTACGTTTCCCCTCAGTTTACTATAATAACAACCATTTGTTTCGATTGGCTTAGAACTTGATAAAGCATTTATGTTTATTGTTAATAATGGTTAGTCACCTTTTGAGAAAAAAAAAATATTTTTCTGAGATTAATGGTTGCTAGAAATTTTAAATAAATATTTTGTGTAATTTGATCTTTGGGGATTTCTCTGTAATTTTAATTTTTAACTTTCGAATAGACACAGTATTATATTATTTAAACAATCTTGCACATTTCTTCTCATTATGCTTTGCATTTATGTCACATGTATACAATTAAGCCTTGTTCCTTTTATACGAACTATCATATTCAGTGAAAGAGTAACAGGAGAAAGTTTTGAAAAGTGTTAAGAAAACCTTTTAAAATTTCATCTTGTCAAAAACACTGCCATCTAGATTGCTGAGATTGATTATTAATCAGTTAATCCGTGCTTCTCAACAATTACGACACATATCATTCTATGTTTTTTTATTTACTCTACTGTTTACTATCTTCTTTTTCTATTCTGAAATTTGTCAAATATTGAAAATAAATAAGCGTGTGACATATTTTAGCCCATTATTTCTTAAACATTCTTTAAAAATTCACAATGAAATAAAAGTAATTTGAAATCGGCAGAACTTTTAATCTTTATATAATTTACTTTTCTGAAACCGAAGGTAAGGAAACTAACCGCATTTAGATTTAATGTTTCTACTGCATTAAAATTGTATGAAATATGCAGTGAACATCTACATGAAATAAAAGAAACTTTGCAATTAATATAATGTTATTCAAATCAGTAACTCATTTTAATCTTGGGAAAAAATAAATATGATTTGATTGTTATTACATAATTTTAAAAAAATTGTTTTTATTTACAGCAACAAAAACAATGATAAAAATCTGCACTTAATATAATCTTAACAAGAGCACATTTAAATGAAATTACCAAGTCAACAGAAAAATTAATAAGCTTCGAATCTTTAATACACTACACAACAGCATGATGATGGTTGTTTTCAATTTTCTTGTTATCATATTATTTTTAAAAATGTATTTTTATTTATAACAATAAAAGCTCTTATATGAAATTGCATTTAATACTCAGCAAGGGGAAGGCATATAAATGAAGTTACAAAAACAACGAAAGCATTATCGAAAAATATAAAAGATTTTTTTTTTAATTTTAAAGAGAACGAAAAATATGCATATAAAACTATCGTATCAATCAATTTAGACAATTTAGCCGGCTTATTATAATGTAAAAACTATAAAATATCTTAATTACTCTTTTTCAATAAATTATTTAGTCCTTATAAATTAAAATAATATTGTTTCCTCTTTTCAGTATATTAATTCTAAAAGTCATTCGAAATTATAAGAAATGGGCATCGTAATTTCGATACATAATCATTAGATAAAATTTCTGACGATATTTCTCGTACATACTGTTTCCACTTCTCAACTAATCAAACAAACTTTTAAGATGATGTTTTATTCGATTTCATCTTTAATTCTATCAGTACTAAAATGTCCCATGCTTTAATGAAATTACGGCTGGTGCCCGGGTCGCTTACATATCCCTGAAAACTTCCTCTGCCTTTCGAGAAAGGCGATTGATTGGATATACAAATAGCGTACTTTGTTCGTAATATACGCTCGCCCAGAATAATTTAAGGCGCATAATTTTTTTCAAAAAACTCTCAACAGCTAAATAGGCAGCATTTAAGAAGTGTCTTAATGATTAAAAAGTCCATTTTGAAAAATATGTTCGACTTTATTTATTTGGTTGAGAAACAGCGAAATTTTAATATCTTTTGAAAATTACTATAAAAAAATTCTCTAAACTATAATATTAAATTATATAAAGTGTTTGAACGTTTAAAGGAATAAAGACATTTTTGAAATATTTTCTAATAATGATAATTCTCTCTCTCTCACTCTCTCTTTGTACGTGTGCGTAAGTTGCCGCTGAATAGTCAATACCGTATAACCTACAGCTAACAAATTTGGCACCTTTATATATTTTGCAGAGTGTGGATGTTCAATTTCCAGCTACTTTTAAATTTTAAATAGTTAAAAATTAAGCTAAATTTTGGCATTTCTCCTTAATAACTTCTGAAAATACCATTGCACAATAACGAATTTTAGATTGTTTTAAAATTTAATAAATTGTTTTTTATTGATACCAATTTAAAACTTCTTCTAAATTTTGAATTTTCAAGCAGTTTTGAAAATTTTCAAGCATATTTTTGTTAAAGATTTTCAGATTACAAATTGATGTTAAATTTCGTTATGAAATTCAAATGGCTTCATCAAGCATTTGGACAAGTGATTTCCTTCCGTTCTTCACTAATGAAGAGATAAGATAATGTTTAATACCTGTGTACCTAAGACAGATAATGGATGAAATGTTTAATACCTAAGACAGATAATGGATGAAACGTTTAATACCTAAGACAGATAATGGATGAAAAGGAAAACTGAATTTTCAATAGTGTTATGATGTTGTGGGAATGTTTTCATTAAAAGATTGTTATAACAAATAGTCTCGGATATGTGTTGTTCATAAAATGAATATAACATATTTAAGGCTATTAATATTGTGCGTCTTTAACGCCTATTTATTGTTTAGAAATTATTTGTTGTTGAACCATAGTCACGAAGTCACTTCTAAGAGATTTAATTGAAATTAAATATAATAATATCGTTGATTAAACAGTTGGTTACCAAAGGCGGTTAGTTTAATATAAAAACAACGATTTTAAGAAAGCTAGTTCATGTTTAATAGAGGAATACATGACATATTTGCTTTGAAAAATGTACATTTCAATACATAATTATACAAGATAAAAAGAAGTAAGATTTTTCCCAGAGAAAACCTAATTCACCCCAGAGATTGTTCTGCACTAATAAAATCAAATAAGAAAATTTTATACGGCAATGTTAAGTGGCATGAAAACAAATCTTTGAAATATTAAGAATTTTCTTTAAAAAACATTTAAAAAAATGTGAATTTTTCTGCTTTAAAAATAAAGGTGAAGAAAGGAAAAAATCTAGTTCAGCCCTTTCTAGAATCAATTTAAAAAATGCTTCTTAATAATAGAATAAATAAGAAGTCTCAGTAAATATAGAAACTTTCTTTCATGTTAAAACATAATTAGCATTCTATTATGTATGTTATTGATTAAAATGGGGAGGATGTTTTAAGTTCAAAATCCTATTCTGATATATTTATATTGTCTCTTGATATATGGGCATTAAAATGAGCAGCATTCTACCTTCATTAAGCAATTTGGAACACAAAACAATCATTGTGTTTGGAAATTCAAATTTCCAAACATCAGTTAAATAATTCGTCAAAATATATTAAACACTAAAGTTTGCATACAGAAGTATTCAGGAGAGTTAAAAAGATTTTCTATTTCTATATATTTAGATATTGAATTTTTATGATGTGAAAAGAATGATTATACTAAACATTTCTGGTCAGTCGTGCCTCCTAGTTTCCCCTTCCTGTATTTTTATAATTTTCAAAAAATGTATCTAAAAATTTCTTTTATCGAAATATGCACAAATAAGAGTCATGAATTCAATTAATCATTGCTGTTCACTTAAATTACTTTTAACATTTATCAACATCATCATCTACCTTCAAATTAAAAAAAACCGTCGTATAATTGAATAGTTAAGATATAAAAAACTGTTGAAAAGATTAATGGAAAAATTTTTTGGCCTATTTTAATTATCTTAAATAGTCGCCTAATAATGTTATGCTATTTTAATTGCACACATCTTATAGAAAATTGCATATTACTTTGACATTAATTATTTTAAAATTTATATAAAATTAAATTAAACTTTACTGACATTTAATTTATTTTAGGAGGTCTAATGATAATAATTTTTCGATTTCCCAACTACAGTTATTATTGTTAAAAATTTTCAGAAATTAGAATATAAAGTATTGCCTACTAAATAAAATCATCAGTTTAGCTAAATAATAGTGTACTACTTTATGTTTTAAACTAATTTGACCCTAATTTCAAGAATCAAAACAAAATAGAAGCCACAAAAAATTAAAAATTCATATTCTTTTTGTTAAAAAAAAATTCGTGTTATTTAAAGCTTTTTTTGTTAAAGCTGTTTTTTTTTTTGCTGTTTAAAGCTTGTTTTGTTTTTGTAAAACATATTTTTATTTCGTTTAAAGTTGTAATTTTTTTTCAAAATGTAATCATCCTAGTCTTGTTCTCATTCTTTTAACAATAAATCGGAATGACATTCAATACAAATTATATCATTATTACTGTTGAAAGAAACTTTTGATAAATGAATAATGAACTAGAATGATTAAATCACAAATGCAAATTTACCTTATTGCATTTGAAATTTAAAAGAAATATTAAATGCAATTTTTTTTTCACAAACACTTGTCAAATAAAAATGATATTGTGTTTCACTATTGAAAAGTTAGAAAATCTTTCTTTCATATAGATTTATTCTTTGATATTAGATAATTCTTTCTCTTGTATTTTCAACAAATGACACTTTCTTAATAATAATCAAGATAACAAATACTTCTTTCATTGTGGTTGTGTTTCTAGATAGTGTTTTATTAAGATTAATTCAGACTCACAACTCTCTCTTTCGCCTAAGTATACACTGCAATATAAGAGAATGACCAACTTTCTCATTTTGCTCTCTATTAAATTTTTCTGCTAAACTTGGAAATAGAGATGAAGTATAACATTACATTTCTAGACTGATAAAATGTATTGAGAAGATCTAGTTCGAAACAACCCCATTTCCTAGATCTAAGTACATTATTTCCATTCTCTTCAGTAAGAACATCTCTGACAGCAGACATTCATTTGTATTATTTCCTAGATTCTTTCCTAACAGCGAGCACTACTCGAGATATATCGAAGCAGATGTCTTTATGTCCGAACGGTCATTTTCTCAACGGGAACCATGGATAGAAATCTTTCTTATGGTTTTCAGAAAGCACATCATCTACGTCCTCATTCCCCTTTTTCTACCCCCTGCCACCGATTGGACTGGAGAAGGGACCTTTGTAATCAGTGAACGTTGTATGAATTTAATGACTTTCAAGTGATTGATAGCATAATTTGCTGCTCAAGGACCCTTCGCTTTCGACAAGGGTTTCTCCACCGTCGTTGGATTGCGCCACAGTTCGAGTTTTGCAAAATAAAGAAACATATTTCTTTGATGAATAATGGGACATCCACCCAGAGACCAGCTCGTTGTCCATCACTGCCGTACGGATTGCCATTTCTCATTATTTTTTCTTCCTTTGTGGATGTTTTTATGGGTAAAATGCCATTATGCTGTATCTAGGATGAAGCGGATTGTTAGGATTAGACGTTAGTTATAAAACGTGAATGGATCTTATATGGCCATATATATTTTTTATGTCCCACATCAAATAAGAGGTCTAGATGTCCTAACAACCAGTTTGGCTAAAAAAAGGATATGAAACAGTTCCATATCATGAAGAAGTTATATTTGTTTTCATCTCATTTTTATCAATTTAGAAAAAGAAAAATAATGATGATGCAAATTATTATAAATTAATAAATGAAAGCTTTGTTAGGTTGGTGTGTCTCTTTAGATATATAAATATGACATTAGTAAAAAAAGGCATCATATTTTAAATTTGTTTCTATTTTTACGAATCTTTCATTTTTAAAATATCTACCAATGCACCTAAACAAACAAAGAAAAAAAAATTGAAACGTTATACAAAAATTGACAATAAAGTAGATTATTCTTTTCTTTATAGTGAATACCATTTTTGAAACATTTGTGATGAAATTGAGTCCTTTTAGCTATAGATCCATATTTGTGAAAGGCATAAATAAAGCCATGATAATAATTTTAACAAAGATACTAAGTTTTAAAATATCTAGGCTTAATTTTTATTTTCATGACAACAAATCCATGAGGAATTAAGTGAATATTCTTTAAAAAAACGATAACTAAAAACAGCACTTTATAATAATTACGTAAATAAAATAAGAATTATACTAAAATGTTCAACTTAAAGTTAAATAAAAGGAATTGGTGTTCTTTATTTTAAGACTTAAGTTTTATATTGGCCCTTCTAAATTATGCATATTAATTTAAGACGAATATTTGTTTTTACTTCCTAATCTGAAAAAATAATATTGTAATCAAATTAATATATCAAAATAAACTATCAATTTTTGAAATATTTGCACTATTTAATAGATATCGTTTGTCATCTCTGATCATATGCTACTCAAGGTCAGTATTGTTTTTAAAAGTTGAAAAGGACATGACATCATCATCATTTGATTACATCAATGCTATTTGTTTGCAAAAGTTTATCCAACAAAACGATTATTAACAACAATTCTAATTATGAATGGTATCCAAATATGTTTTAGACATTAATAATCAGAAAAAATGCCGTTTTTCTTTTCTTGAGAATGAAGGCGAGTTAAAAAAACGCTTTAGTTTAAAGTAAAGGCATATTTCAGATATGAGTGGGTTTATAAGAATCAAAATTGATAAATAAAATTTGAAGATAAGAAACCAAATTATATTATAAAGATGTGATTTTTTATGGCTTATTCATAAATGATAAGATAGCAAATAAAAATTAAAATGTTTGTTTTAACATTTTTTAAAAAAAATATTCATTTTATATCTGGGGTATCATGAAATTGATTTAGTTTCAGATATTTTGAAATGTATAAATTTATCAAATTATATTCAAATTTAGGATTAATAATAAAGAGTGAAAAATTTAGAAAATCATTATTGGATAAATTACGAGACTGATATATCTTAATATTTTCCACGTATGATTTTGGTCCAAAGGGAGAAAATCAATTCTGACTTAAATTACATAATGTTTGTAAAAAATTGAAATAAAGCATCTTTCTTATTCGTCTCTAGTTCTGAGGTTATAAGGTTGAGGAAACTCGTATCCATATGATTATATTTTATTCATGTGAACCATCATTTAAAATCGATGTACTTTATAGTTATCTAATCATAAAAAAGATAAATATGAGCATATGTGTTAGCTCTGTATAATCTAGACAAATGGATTTAAATAACTAGTGCAATCAAATATATATTTTGAAAAATGGGAATGGGCTTCTCAGAGGGATTCATTCGCAATTTTAGTGAAATTTTTAACCAGTTAAAGACTGAACGAAATTTTGTCTCTATTACACAATTGTCAAAATACTACTGAGAAAATATAATTTTCGCTGTAACTTAAAATTCTAAAAAATCTTCTTTTTAATTATACATACTATTTTTGCTGATACCTTTTCCCCTATTTTAATAAATTTAGAAAGATATTTTAAATACGTTTTACTACATTTTATTGCTGAATTGAAACTCAAATAATTTTCATTGGTGCTAATAATATTCCGACCTGGTTTCATTTCTGTTGTTGATGGCGAAGTTTTGGCTTACATGTTGTGCACATTTTAGTATAAGGGATGGTTTTAATAGTTTTTTGAAATTTAATTGAGCTTACAGTTTAGTTTAGAATCATGAAAAGGTGAAATTTATTTTAGAACCGAATTTCAGAATCAAACGAAGGTGAACTTTTATTAATAATTACTTTCATTTTTACAGCTTGCCAAGTTTCAGCATGGTCATATAATATTATAATGATATAGACTAAAAATTATGTAAATGCATAATCCATTGAACAAAACAGTTGTAATGCTTCTGAAATATGATGTCCATCATAAGTTCAAAAAGATTGATCAAAGCGGGGAGTTTAATAAGTTTTTGCTCAGAAAATCATAAACACTAATTTATGTAAATATTTAATTGGAATTTTTAACAATTATTAATCAAATCACGAAGGCTGTTGATATTAAGTACGTATTAATTAGGAATAGTCATTGGTCTATTTATATTCTACGCTTATCACTATGGACGAAAAATTTGATGCATTAATATCTGATCCACATTCATTTCCGTTTAATTTTCGCATATTTGATGAAGTTGATTTAAAAAAAATTATCAGAAGAATAATTATTTTGTGGAAGAATAAGAGAATGAGGTTTTATTTTTCACCTGCCGAAACTGAGCGAAGTCTCGTATGGATCAATCACCATTTGAATCCATTATGATCTTTTCAAAATTTTAGCAAACAAGCGAACAGAAGACCACTCTTATACAAAAGAATTGGATATCTTTAAACATAAAACCAACTGCGTTTCTCCTTTATGCAGCACCGTTTTAACAACCAAAACAACCTTAGAGATAAAAAATCATAGTAACTTTACTGTGTGTTGGATCCGGTTCTCAGTACATGAAACAAAATTACGACAAACTTGATGAAATATCATGACATTACACGACATTTCGTTCAAGGCCCTCATCTGTCTCTTCGTCATGAGTAGAATTACAAATGGCATTATATAGATAAGACATTATTATTATTTTTTTCTAAAAAGACTTTTAGAATGGCCCTTGCTGTACAAACTAGTTCCACGTGATAGGCAACCTTCAGACAAGCAAGACGGCGTAGTAAAAGTATTTCTTAACTTACTTGTAGCTTACGAGAGGTCAAGGGGTCATATATTGCTTATTTTCTAGTAAATTCTTCAATAATCGGGATTAAAAATAATTTATCATTTTTGAAGTGATTAATCTTTTTTTTTTCCAAATAAAAACTAAGTTAAAAATTATTGATTATCAGTTTTCTGTTATTCGAAATTGTTACTGGAAACATGAACTTTTCACGCCTCCGGGGACATGGAGTAAAAATGATTTCCTTTTTCTTTTTTGCCTTTTGTAAACAACATTGGACTTTATTTTGGAAAAAAAAGTACATTCTGGAAATCATGCAGTTACAAAAAGTTAAAAAAATAGTAATATTAAAAATTTTTAATGTTATCATATTGAAAATTTGAAAAGCCTTATAAGAATAATCTAAACAATCTTTTAATGAATATTTACATCGTCTAGACATTGTGGAATTTACACTCATGTTAAACACTGTTTGAATTTAACAAATAAAAATATGGAATACAGTATTTAAAAATATTATTTTAAGAATATTTCTTTATTCTTTTTGACTTATTCAAATTTTAAAAAAGTTTCTGAGGCATGGAATCAATGACAACAAAAAGTTTGAAAAATAAATACTCAGTTATGCCACCGTGTTAATAATTAGAATTTAACCAACATGCAGCGGAAGGAACAACTTGAAGGTACTGAAGAGATTATTATATTCTATAATAAAATGTCAAGTTATAGTCAGAGCTAATTAACAAATAGGTGTCATTTTGACTCCCGTATCCAGTTACAGGTTAATCTAGAATTAAATTTCGGTCAACAATTGTTTTTAAGTTTTGCAATGTTTTTGGCTCAATAATAATTAGTGCTCAGGGTAATCCTATCAACTAGGTGTACTTTAGAAAATAGTGTAAATTTTCCATCAGGTGTAACTTTTCATCAATTTCATCAGGAGCAAACTTTTGAAAATGGATTATTGATATTTTTTTACTAAACCAATAATATATGTTAGCAATAATTTTACATCATTAGAAAAATAGTAGAAGTAGATTAAAATTTCCATAGAAAAACAGTGAATGAAAAATGCTGAGTGCAATTATAAATAAATATAACAATCAGATAGTTTTGAGATAGTAATTTCAAAATGCCTAAAAGATGAAGAAAAAAGCAATTAAATGTATTCAACTCTTTACTTTGTTTACCTTAAGTATTTCTTAGTGAAAAACTTGGTCTGGTTTTAATCACAAACAAAACAATTTATTTAAAAATGGCAAGAAATGAAAACATTACCACTACTTGACTAATTTTAGTTAAATGGACCTATTGCAGAATCTTGCAAATGAAATATTGATGAATCAACATCATATTACATTGATGTATTGCTAGCATCACATTATCACTGCATGATTAATTTTAATTGAATCGATCGATTGCAGCATTTTGCTAATGAAATATTGATGAATCAACAGCTTATTATATTGATGTTAACTGCATCGCAATATTTTTACCGAAGAACTATTACTACTATTTAATTATATATTTTATTTATTTGTTTAACATTATAATAAAATGCCAAGACAGCGTCATTTAATATAAATCATTTATTGGTATTCATTATCTCACAGGAATGAAACATCACATTAAGCAATTTCCTGTAGTTACTAATTTCAGTGCTATTAAATCAAATATAATTAGATTCATATTTTAATTCTAAACACGTTTAGGTTATATTGATTAGAGTAATTCGATTATTTAGAAATCAAAGGAGGTAAAACAACAAAAAACAACTAGGTAAATTACTTTTATATGCAAATTTTATTTACTTTGAAACTTTAAAAATTATTCAACAGAAAACTATAGTGAAAATTTGGGAACTCGGGGGAGAAAAAAAAGAAAGAAAGTTTTTGAAAATGAATTATTTGAAATTTCTTTTTTAATATTTATCTTATCGAAGGAATAACTATGTCATTTCTTTTTATTCTATGCATTTTTTTGAAAACATGGATTTTCTTTTCTTTTTTTGAATTCTTTCTTTCTTTTTTTTCTTAAAGTATATCAATAACGATAGTTTTAGTCATCAAATTATTTTGAAAACACTTATGATGTGACTGAAACATTTATTTTTTGCATCTTTAATAACATATGTAAATATGTGCTTTCCCTCAAGTAAAAATGTATCACTTTACATAGATTAAAAAAATCTATATTAATTTTCAAACGAATAGTAGAAAAACGCTTTTCAATTAACGTTTTATCTTCTATTTGAGCTGATGTAGGTATCCTCAATAACATATTCATCATAAATATAATTTAAAAAATATCTCATTACATTTTTGTTACAATTTATTGTAGAATCATTTTCGAAAATTTATAATTATTTCTGAAACTGAAAAATCATTCGGTATCTCGAATATTGTGTTCCCAGTTCTGCTCTTAATAGATTTCTAATTACACTATAATAGTGATGAAGAAAGAGTAAGCATACTGAACTTGTCATTGCTGTTGAATTCATAACGTTCGTGAAAGTAAATTTTTTTCCGATATTATCTCAGTAAAGCTTTTTCGTTTTAAACTGTCTTTGCTTAGTAGTGATTAAAATTTTAAAAAGTCTAGTTATACACTTATTTGAATCTAAACAAGCAATAAATAATAAATCCACTAACCAGTATTATCATCCCTTACTCCGCGATTTAAGACAAAATTTAATTTTTTATTTGTTGCAAAATGCCGAAAATTTATTGAATTATAAATCAATGAAACATCATGATAGCATAAGAGGAAACTACAGTTGAGTCTTAAGGGCAGTCATTAACAAAATTTTAACCCCATCTGTAGGAGACACGTTTTGTGATCAGTAAAGTGCAGAGAAACCCCGCCATTGCTGTATCCACCAGGCTAGAGGGAACCATTCACTGCTTCTGAAAATTTTCAATCTTTATATCTGAGATCACCATTCCCACTGTTTACCAGAGAAAGACAAAAAGACAATGATGGAACCAAGAAAACATTTATGTGGAGGTAGACGGAATGTTGTTGATGAAAATGAACTTGTTCAAAAAGTTCAATATTTCATAAAGTACTTTAGAAGATAGAATAGAAAAGTCAGAGCAGCAGTCGCTGAGCAAGCGGAAGGTAACAAGAGGCTATGCACTCTTATGCTTTCTGAACAGAAAAAAAAATTAATAAATCATATATTACTGTTTGAATGTAAAATTGTAGTTTAAACTTCGAAAAATGCAAGAAAAAAAACACATAACATATATACAAACAAAAAATAACTTGAATAGTAAATTCGACGATAGTCAGAGAAATCTTTAATATAGCTTTCTAAAATTCCTTCGAGTGTATTTCTTTGTGATTACCAAAAAAATACTTCAGAATAATAAAATGGCTTAAAACAGCGGATTATTATTTTTTTATTGTTACTATAAATATTGTTTCCTCCCTTGAGGCATATTTAGTATCCATTTGACAGAAATATACACTATTTTTAATAAACTAAAAAAATTCCACGGCTTTGTAAAAACAAAAAATAAATTTTAACATTATTTACATAAACTGAACATACCTTTTCAGCTACTGTTGAAGTATGTATGAGCAACTTCATGTTAGCAATGTTTCCCCCCACCCCCCCAAAAAACCCTTTCCACCTTTATTGATGATGCGCCACTAGGCAGATTACTCAATATTACACTTTAGGGCGTATAGAAACAGAAATGTTTGTATTGCATTCGAAACTTAATAGAGTTCTGTAGCCATCAGATCTAGAGTGGAAACCATGCTCTAGATTTTGTCATCAATATGAAGAGCATCAATCTTCTCACTAAAATTAGAGAAAAACGAGTCACTTTATTATACAAAACGTCACTATATATATATATATATATATATATATATATATATATACATTTTTTAATTTTTATATGTTTAAAAATAGTTTCTTAATCATTCAAACGCTGGTTTCAATTCAAACTGTCTCTTTTGCACCTCGCGAGTCACATACATTGCTGTATTTTTCCCCTATGTATTTTCTCTAAAACTATAGAAACTTGGTGTAATTTCCACTCTTTCTTTTCCCGGATTATCTCCTTTTTACTGCATCCCCCTAGCCATATTCTGGACAAAGAAATCTTTCCAAACTTAAGCAATTTCCATGAAACTGTGAAATCATTAAAAAAAAAACTGTTCGCCTGCTTTTTCAACTCATGTTTTATACACACACAATGGCCAACAAGCTTCCTCCTTTAATCAGAAAATAACAAAAATTTGAATTTTTTCCAAAACAATTTTTAAGAAGAAATATGTTAATAACAAAATGTTTTGTATTGTTTGAGATGTATAATAATTTGGATATCTACTAATTTTAATTTCAAGAATGATACAAAAATTAAATTGATGAGTAATTATTAATTTTTTTTTATTAAATTAGTAAAAAATACCTTTCAGACAAAGTTACATAATTTCTTTCTTAATAAATATCAGGTTCGAAATGTTTCAAGTTTTACTGTAAACATTTCTAAGATACAATAACTCTATACATTTTCTTAAACTAAAACTTTTGAATGAGCTGAAATTAATGCAAGGTAGATCATTTGTTCATGAACTAATTTTTAAGCTAAAATTCTTGAACTCGCTTAGTATTACAATGGATTAAATGTGATGCACATTGAATATAAATTTGAGATAAAAGCACTTATTTTTAACATCTAACCTTGTTTGCTTTACAGAATCTTAATTTCATTTTTTTTTTCAAATTGATAAGATTATTTAAATGTATTATGTTTCTTTTTTCATGAATCTTCTTAAATATTCATCTGTGTTATGTAAGTGTTCTGCAAATAATTTATAAAGGTAGTTTGATATTGTAGATTTTATCAAAATATTCTAGAATAATTTAGAAATAAATATAATAAAAACATATTTTGATTAAGATATTCACTATGAATCATATTATGAATGCCTATATATATATATATATATATATATGTGTGTGTGTGTGTGTGTGTGTGTGTGTGTGTGTGTGTGTGTGTGT
>JAPMOQ010055289.1:886093-909045 GCA_026543055.1 Argiope trifasciata | reverse complement strand
TTTTTTTTGTTTATCTATGAAGTATACAAATAGAAAGTATTCGAAAATGTCGAACACGAAATTTTGATATAGTATATCCACATTTTAGAGATTTTTGAAATCGAAAAATACATTTTGGCATTTATGTCCACCTGCCTGTCAATCTAACTATCTGTAAATATAATTAAAAATAAAACTTTAAGCATAAGGGACAGAATTCGATGTTTTGATTTTTTTGCATGAAATTTGGAGATTCCTGCCGAATTATTTAAATGAAATCCATTCACAATATGTTTTATGGTCAGCCAGTCCTATACTATATATGAATACGTTGACAACAAAATGTTTAAAAAAAAACTAGATTTAAATTTGACTTACAGTTTTAGCGTCTAAAGTGCAAATAGGTATCAAATTCGATAAAAGGAAATGACCACCTTTCGATCGTTTCACAGACCTATGGTGGTGAGAGCTTCAAAAGATAAAATCATGTTGATTAAAAAAATAAAAGAATGAAATTGATTTTCAAGTTAATAGGAATTTTTGCAATACTTATTGAAAAATACGTATAGAAAACCGAATATGTATTATGAGTAATTTTTCTTCAACTATTTAAAAATCAAAATTTGGCACAAAAATACCATTTAGATAA
Organism: Argiope trifasciata; assembly: GCA_026543055.1. Classification (NCBI taxonomy): domain Eukaryota; kingdom Metazoa; phylum Arthropoda; class Arachnida; order Araneae; family Araneidae; genus Argiope; species Argiope trifasciata. Next base: position 908,417 of record JAPMOQ010055289.1, on the reverse strand, counting down.
TTAAAATGTGTTTTATTTGATATTTTATTAAACAGATCTTCCGCAAATTTTAGTTTTATGGCCGAAGAAAAGTCGTCTAATATAAACATTCGGTTTCCTTTACAGTAATATGAATTACCAAAACTCTCATTAGTTCAAAGATCATTTTTTAAAAAACTTTTTTATCTTCAAGATTTGGTTTATTTTTTCACGGTATCTCTTTAAAAAAATGTATTGCTTCATTGATCACATAAACTTTCTCTGCTCTCAATGCGTCAGAGGGAAAAAAAAGTATCATTCTTATGATGAAGTATCCGGAAATGTAGATTAGTGGTGAAACAAGGTTAATTTTCCTCACTGACCTTTGCCAAACTTGAACGCTTAAAATGCAGATTTTTTTCATTGATCAGATTATTGTTCCCGGAAGTTGCAAGATAAGTAATTACTTTTCTTCAGCGATTAACACATATAGGAAGATGATGATAAAATTTATTAGGAAATGGTAATAAACTAGTTACTGCAACACTGAGATGGTCATTTGTTAGCTTAACTCTTTACAAAAACGGGTCGAATTTTGTGCGAAAAAGGCTTTGAACATTAAAAGACAATGCAGGAATTTTTCAAAAATCTTATTTATGTTTCATTTCAATAATGTGTATAATCATCTAAAGAAAAATATATTTAGAATCATATATGATAAAATATTTTTTGAAAATAATTATAAATAAATAATCGTGGTTATTTTGTATAGAAGAATTTATTTCAAGTTGATAATCATTGAGTTTATAGATATGTTTTCGGAAAAATTATGATATTTAGCGATTATTAGTAGAGAAATACATTTAATTCAGATAAAAGTTGTTCTAGTTGCATTTAAAGTTATTTAGGTTATTGATGCTTGAAAAAATATAGCATTTTAAAATTATTCTATATCGGCAAATAAATAAAATTCTTATAATTATAAAGTTCTTTTGTTAAAAAAAGTATGCAATAGCAAAAAATACGGTTGTTACTTATTGGACTAAACAAGACCGATGATAGATATGTTAGCCATTTATGTGAGTGTCTCTCTCTCTCTTTTTTTTCGGTAGCATCAACTAGGATCAAGAGTACGACTTGACTTTTTCGAGCTTAATATTCCCTCGCACAATTCCTTTTTGCAAGATTACACATTCACAGATCTCCCAAATAGAAAACAAAAGAACAACCATGCCGGAAACCGGGTGCCCAAATCACGAGGAAGCTGCTCTGTCCCTAAGTCAGGACACCAGGTAGAAAATATAATAATGATCAATGATAAATTTCTGAAATTTGTAGGTTGTTTCCAAGCTCCCTGCGATATTCATTTCAATTATTTTTCTAAGATTAATTTTAATATTTATATATTCTTAATTTTTCGGGATCTTATGTTAAAGACAGTATTTAATAATATTTATTTTGGATTTTTATGCAATAGCATGTGACAGTTACATGATTATATTGAGAATCATTTAAGGACAGCTAAGGATAATTAAAAAATTTTGGGGTATTTTTTTATATTTTCGTCGCATCCTATTCCTAATATTACATATTTGATGAAATCGTCTGGTGGGAGATGGCGTAGTATGTCCAAAACGCTCAGTAATTGGTAAAGACGCTACATTCCACAAAAAATGCGAATGATAGACAGGACCTACAGCTAAAGCGTGAGTAAAAGACATCCCTTAGAAATTTATAATACAATAATACAGGTAATTTTAAAGTAGCAATATAACACATTTAGAGTGCTGGCTTTCTAATCAACATTACAAATAAGGAATTGAATACTTAAGTGTATTTTTAGTCATTTTATAATCTTCAAATATGGAAAGAAATTTTCTCTATCTGGTATCTTAATGAACACATCGTCATAAATTTTGTATTTTCCAGAGCTTTAATTTTTTAAGTCAATTAATTTATCAAGTGGATAATGATTACTCTGGTCAGTTTTCTGATTTGGACTTTAAGAAGCATTCATAAAAAGAACCTGAAGAATATATCGCAGGTTCAAACTGACATCACCTGTGGAGTCTACAAACAGTGAAATTCGTATTATAGAGGAGAAAAAAATAAATATTTATAATTCACATATTGTGGTGTTGTTTACGGAATTCAGCATGCATTCCTATCAAGATTTTAAGGTTGTATACCATCTAATAAACATAATTGTTATCTTAAATTCATTTATTATTATTTTTTTCAAAATTTGATAAGTACCTATAGAATTTGTGAAAAAGAAAACACGCACTTGATTTCATATGTGTAATTTAAAAATGATTTTTAGATATTTTGTTCGCAGACAAATATAATTCCAAAAATATATTTTTCTGAACTCAAGAAGGAAGAGGTCGCTGTGGCCTGATGGTAAGATCCCGACTTGTAAACCGTAAGTTAAGGTTTGAAGCCCGATTCTACTGAAGAACCGTCGTGTAAAGGGCTCTGTTGCATGTTAAATCCGTCAGCCAAACGTCCTCCCTTTGATATGGAGAGGGGGGTGTCAGCTCAGGTGTCGTCCTCGTCATCTGACCGTGGCTCAAAATTACAAGGTCGGTCTCAAAACAGCCCTAGTGTTGCTTTAAAACGGGACGTTCATATAACTAAACTAAACTATACAAGAAGGAAGAACTAGAGATTCCATAACATCTCGAGTTTTCATTTTTTTGGTTATTATAATACATCCTGTTTGTGTACTTATTGGAAGAAAGTAAAATAAATAATTAAAAGAGAGAATAAGACCTTCTCTTCAGAAAATAATAATGCACTTTTTAGAAAATAAAATAAAGAAAGGTATGGCACAACATAACATCAAAAGAGAGACATTGATTGAATACAAATTAATATAAAGAAATGTTTATTTTCATTTAATTGCTCAAGATTTATTTAAAAAATCCTCATCAATTAATAATTTCTAGACTACTTCTTAGCATGTTAGATTTGCGCTTGGATAAAACTGAACTCCGAAAATCGAACTCATTTCATTACGAAAAGAAACATTCTGTGTTTTCTTTTTTCACCGAGTTTCCATAATTTTAAATAATGGAATAATGATTTAAGCTTTAAAAAAACGTTTATAGCGAAATCTTAAAAAAGGTTTCAACTTTTACCAGTAACTCTTGCTGTGCCATTTGCATACCAAAGTACGCATACAAATAGCATTGTGGGGGTTATTGGGGCTAATTTTCTAATTTTTTTTATTAGTTATGAAGAAAAAAATTACACTAATACGTTTACGTGCAAAACTATTTATTTTCATTCATAGGAAATGCTCGAAGGACTTTACTAGAATAGGAGGGGGCTCCGGCCCCAATCTGAAAATACCTTGGCACTTATGTTCGTAGTAAAGATGGATTAATGAAACCTGACATTATGTCATCTGTTACTTAAAAGTGGAACGCATGTACTATTTTACGCAATGCTGTGACGTCAATGAGGAGGAAAAGGTGAAAGATAAGGGGAAAACTAAAACTTCTGAAAAATAAAAAGGTATAATAACTTCAAGAAAATACGTTTTTACCAGTTTCAACTTTGTTATTAGAACATTCTTGAAAATATGGTTCGAAAATAGCTAATGTGAAAGATAGTAATATGAAAAAAATTATTTATATTCACAAACAGGAAAAATATTATATGCGAAGGAAAAAACAGATTTTCCGTGTTTAATACAGTCTTTAATTATTAAAGGCTTTGAAATGAAAGATTTAAAAAAAATATTTTTATCTTTGTTTTGAAACAACATATTATGTACAAAGTATGCTTAAATCGTACTAAAATTAATATATTAAAATTTCTGCCTTTTTTATGTTGATTAATAGTAACATACAAACGATTGAACATTCGCATTTCAGGTATAAAAGAAATCAATACTTCAGAAACCCAAACTTAATAAAAATAATCTTGTTTCAAAAAAGTTCCAAAAGTTTTTACTATTTAGAAACCATTAAACATTTTAAATTTGATTATGTTAAAGTTAAATAATTTTAAAATAATAAAAATCTTTGATATATCGCCTGTTCATAGGTAGTTAATTTAGTAGCAATATTGAAAAATAGGTTTCGAAAAATTATGTTTATTACTTCATAATTTAAGCTATATAATGTATAATTATAGCAAATTTTAAAACCGTGTTTTAATAGTTTTTCCCGTAAATCGTTAGCAGTTAAGAGATTAATATCCTAGAATGAAAGAAAGGAGGAAATGAAATTACAAATTGTAAACCTTTCTATTTAAATTATGAAACTCAAAATACTGGTACGTTACTTATGAACTATTATGCACATTAATTTAGATATAAGATGTAGACATAAGTAGCAGTTATTTTTATAATAATACATTAAAACCCATTACTACATTTCATTATATCATTATTTTAACTCATAATAAGAATAAAGAGATCTAAATAACTACTTTCATTTCATATATTATTAGGAAATTTGATCTTAGTCTATGAGAATTCCCCTCAGTGTATTTTTGATAAATTATCTAAATTGTAAAATAATATTAATAGGCACTAATTTTACAGTTAATATATACACTAAAGTGACAAAAGTCATGGGATGACTATTAATATCGTGTCGGTCCTTCTTTTGTCTGTCGAAGTGCAACAACTCGACGTGTCATGGAGTCCACAAGTCGTTGGAAGTCCTCTGCAGGAATATTGAGCCATGCTGTCTGTATAGACGTCCATAATTGTGAAAGTGTGGATGGTGCAGGAGTTTGGGCACGAACGGACCTTTCGATGATGTCCTATAAATGCTCGATGGGATTCATATCGGGCGATCTAGGTGGCCAGATCATGCGCTGGAATTGTCCGGAATGTTCTTCAAACCAATCGCGAACAGTTCTGGCCCGGTGACATGGCGCATTGTCATCCATAAAAATCCCATCGTTCTGTGGGTACGTGAAGTCCATGAATGGCTGCAAGTGATCTGCAAGCAGCTGAACATAACCATTTCCAGTCAATGATCGGTTCAGTTGCACCAGAGGACCGAGTCCATGCCATGTAAAAACTGCCCACACCATTATGCCACCACCACCAGCTTGAACAGTGCCTTGCTGACAGTTTGGGTCCATGACTTCTTGGGGTCTGCACCACACTCGAAATCTACCATGAGCTCGTAACAACTGAACTCGTGACTCATCCGACCACGCCATGGTTTTCCACTGGTCTAGGGACCAGTCGATATGCTCACGAGCCCAGAAGAGTCGCTGCAGGCGATGTCGTGCTGTCAGTAAAGGCACTCGAGTCGTCACTTCTGCTGTCATAGCCCCAGGAAGACAAACTTCGCCGCACAGTCCTATCGGACACGTCCCTCGTACGTCCCACATTGATTCCTGCAGTTATTTGACGAAGTGTTGCGTGTCTATTAACATTGACCATTCTACACAGACGTCGGAGGTCTCGGTCGTTAAGTGCAGGTGGTCGCCCACTGCGCTGTCCATGATGGGATGTGATGCCTGAAATTTCATACTCTCGGCACACTCTTGATACTGTGGATATCGGAATGTTGAATTCACTAACGATATCCGCAATGGAATGACCCATGCGTCTAGCTCCAACTAACATTCCACGTTCAAAGTCTGTTAATTCTCTTCGTGGAGCCATAAATCACGAAAAACCTGTTCACATGAATAACTTGAACACAAATGAAAGCTCTGGAAAACGAACTGCGCATTTATACTTTTTCGCTGCGATACTACTGCAATTTGTATATTTGCATATTGCTATCCCATGACTTTTGTCACTTCAGTGTATATTATTAAACAACTGAAGGCTATGTATATTTAAGAACTGTAAACAATAAAACGTATTTTTGAATAAAAATTGAGCAATTTAGTGGATAATAATACGAAAATGACTGCGTATGAAAATATTTCGAAAATTAAGTCAATGGGAGTAGTTTCTCTGAACCTTTCTCTCTAATAAATATTATTGAGACTATGATCACAGAAGGTCCTTAACGATTAATTTCTGAAAATTAGATTAGAATTATTAGAATTTTTTTTATTAACGATAACAATAAAGTGTAAAGCTCATGGCAAATTCCATTAATGCTGGGGTCTGTGCATTCCACGCAAGTTTCTGCTCTTGCGGGTGGTTGTTAACAAACAGGAGGAAAACAATAAGCGAGAACTTCATTTGTCTATTCATATGTCATCCATAAAAAATGCAATTGTATATTATTAACTGAATACTATTGGCCAAGCATGTAAAAAGCTAATTTTTCATTTCGGTTCATCATTGGAATGCTGTGAATACACAAGCACTAGAAAAAAGAATGTGGATTTAGGAGACCTTTATTCCAAGCATTTGAAACTAAAATTTATCACAAAACTACAATTATAAATTTTATACCAAATTCCATATACATATATAAGTCACTGAACTTTTAATCATCACATTTACATACTTTTGAAATACATACCAATAGACCCTCAAGCTCTTGACAAATTTGAACGCAAGTGTGATGTATATCTACTCTTTAGATTTGAAATTTGTGTATTAATTTTTATTCCTTTGGTCCTCGTTTAGTAGTTCATTTGTACTATAAACAAACTTTTTCTGAATGGAATTCATTCAAAATTTCATATATATTTACAGATCTGGAATATAAGTATTATACTAAAACTTATATTATTCAAAGCGTTTTGAATTATCGTGTTCGCAAGCCATAACAATTTCAAAAATATGATTTTTTTTTAACTAAAAAGTTTCGAAATGCAAACAATAGTGAAAATCCCAAGTTAAAATTGTATCACTATTACAATACTGTCCATTCGTATACAAGACCTTTTTTTTAAATAAAGAAAAAAAAAATGTAACATATTTTTCAGTACCACTATTCATAAGACGATGCCCTATTTCTTGGTTAATATCTTGGTCTCGCAAATTAAATCAAATTAATTGATTAATTTCAAGTGTATGAAATGTAATCGAATTCCATCGATCTTTGGTTCAAGGTACCTGCTTATAATCTCTACTAATAATAAGGATAAATGTGTGCTTGTTCAGAATAAATGTGTCTTGTCATCGACAGGACGTTTGACATCGAATATATATGTATACTTTGTATACATCATATGTATACTTTGAAGAATTAAAATTTCGTTTTAAATGCCTTGTTTTCAATTTTTAATTTAAAAAAAAATTGAAAAAAGTTTCTTATTTTAGCGCCATGATTTTCTAAAATTATACTGAATAAAAATACATTATATCACCTTAAAATGAAAAATAGCATATTTTTGCTGATAATTATTTGCATTTCATATTTTTATTTTATTTTCTTCATGCAGTTTTAAAATATGCATATTTATATTAAATTTTGAGGTGAATTCAAATTTATTTCACTGTCGAAGATTTAAGCCTCGTGTTTACGATCAACTTAGAGAGATTCAGGTTATTTATCCGTGTTGAATGGTTTAATAGGAAGAATGGACTGTTTTAATATGGCCTGTTTTTAATTTACTATTTTAAAAGAATATTATACTTGCGATTAACGATTAATTTCAGAATGAAGCAAAATTGAAAATAGAATCATTTAATACTTTTGAAATAGTTTGTGTTATATGCTTCACAAAATGCTTTTAAAAATATCTTCAGAGTAGTCAAAGATTTTAGCAAAATATTTAATTAAAGATTTTAACAGGCATTTATCACAGAGAACCAAACAATCGGCAAAGGCGGATAATAGCCAACTAAAATCGCAAGAAAATTTCAATACTATTATCATTCTAAAATAAGTATTATTCTCAACTTTCAATTGTAAAAGCTGGTTGATTAAAAATTTTAGTTGTTATTACTATTTAATCTGAGTAACAGATAACATAGATTGTCTTGTGTTTATAAGTGCATGCGTTAAGTACTTACATTTAATCCCAGTTACTGTTATAACTATCATACATTCAATAGCAACCTGAAATGAAACACCTTGAAAAACTTTAAATGAATAGATAAAGTACCACCTGAAAAATAAGTAACCGTATAGTTAATATAATTAATGTGAAAATGATATATATTCTATCAAGATTTGAATAACCCGGAAAGGAAGCAATTATGCCATTGTGAAAGACTTCAAGGTTTCAAAGTAAGCCGCCATGATAATGAGCATATTGTAATTAGCATTATTGTGAGAAAATATAAATCCCATATTAGTTTTAGATTTTCTAAATTTCCTATAAAATATTTTGAGCCAAGTTTGTATTATGAACTTCCCTTTTCTCTGCACTCAAGCAGAAAAGATAACATATTTCCTGGGAGAACATATCTTATTTGTTATAATATGACAAACTTTATTTTGAGTTACTTTTATATTGTTGAGATAGTGCGTAGCTACTGACTCTCATAAAGTATCAGTGATATTCATGTTGTAGTCTTCCGTTTCCTCTATATTTAAATTAGAGAAGACAACCAAATTTTGGAAGCAGCATGGTGTGTTTTATAAAAATGTGAATAATTTCATTATCAATTACGCTTACATTGTTGCGGTTGAACTGAGCTGTTATTTAAAAAATATATAAGTGTCAAGGAGAAAGAGTTTGATTACTTATTTTCATAAAAAAAAATCTTTTTTTGAATGCACAACAGTGGAAGTAAAATAATTATTCAAAGATAATATCTCAGAATAAAATGTTTCCATAATTTCAAATATTGTGTACATTTTTTTAAAAACATACTTAGAAATACCAAATATTAAAAAATATATATATACAGGAATAAATATCAAAATTCCAGTTCCCATGCATTAGTTAAGTAGTAATGGGCTAAAACTCTGATTTCTTTGATTCAAATTTTATATATAACTTTTATAATAAGTTGCGGTTATTTTTGTATTTGTTTGAGCAAAACATAGCTCTTTCCGAAATGATTATTAATCATTTTACGACCGCACTGAAAGTTTTTGTAAATAGTAATTAAAATCGCAATTTTCTCCTTAATATATACAGCTGATTTTATTCTAACTGTTGAAATAGGTAAAATTTTCAAAATTTTTTTAATACTTATTATTATTTGTGTCTCAACTGTATAAAGGAACTGGTCTGCATTCACTTTTTAAACAGTCTATTGATTCCGAAACTCCACAAATATAAAATTATGATTTTATTAAAGCAAAATGTTATTAAATGTATTATAAAACTGCGCCATTAAATCAAAACCACACTTTATAGGAATTAAATATGGACTACAATCCTTGATAAAAAGGTTTCGTCTTCTGCTTAGTAGAAAACCATCTCTCCTTCTAGTCAAGAAGACAGCTGAAGTGTCTTCGTTCACCAGGGTGCTAGTACTGCAAGTGAGCCTAATCTAAGTAATTTAGATACATTTACTTTATAATTTACTATAAAAAACGCAATGATTAATTATGAAAATAAATAAATAATTATGGAAATTCGCAAAATAGCCCTCCAATTAAATAGGGTAATATTTTGATATACAGATTTAATTATGCAAATAAATAATTTTAAGGATTAATATATAGTGGGTTAGGGTAGTTCAGTAAACAAAAAAGCTCAAATGCAATTTTTTTTTCAAATTTGTAAGCTTTTAAATCAGTTTTATTTGAAGTAAATAGAATCAAATATTGCAAATAACCAAATAATGTAAAACGTATTAAATTTATAAGTTAATACATTTTACATTATTTGGTGGTTTGTTATATTTAATTCTATTTATTTAGAATAAAATTGATTAAAATGCTCGTAAACTTGAAAAAAAAATTGCATTTCAGATTGAGATTTTTATTTTTTTTAAGAATTAAAAAAATCATGAAAATGATAAAAGAAATAAGATGAGGCTCTGGGATCTCTTATCTATTGAATTCAACATCTTTAAAATGAGGTCTTTAAAACCATGCAAATTATTCCTATTTTACAGAATAAGACTGAAGGAGGGGAAGATCTCGTCTTGAATGTTGGTTAAACAGAAAGGAGGAGCATGTATGATTTATTGTGTCTAATATGGAGAGAGTTATAACTTGGCAGAGGAAGTAAAGAAAATAATAACTTTATACCAGAAGAAGAAGGATTGGTGTCCCCAAAATTTTCTCCAATTATCCAAGATATTATTTTCCTCCATCAGGATACAAACTGCAATCTTTGACAAAAGCCTTAAACAACAAAATAACTCAAATTTTTAATCAGTAATAATCCGACACGTAATTACTTTGCATTTCATAGAAAAATGAAGAAAACAGAGTGTGCATGTTCCTTGTTGTTTCTAATGACTCCTGTCACTGACAAGCCTGCTGACTAAACAGCCATTGAGATTTAATTCAAACTGTGCGTCTCTTGTTTTTTTCAGTTGCTCTATCTACTACCAGTTTGCTACTTACTAGTCACAACCCTTTTTACTAGGTAGACTTCATTCACTCATCCACTAATCGTAATTTAGACCTAGATCAGAGAACAATCACCTCTGAAACAGTCCTGCCCCAGTGGTATTACTCTCGACATGGAGGACTTTGTGACCAAGACAGATTTATTTTCACGCCAGTTATCACACGCGGAGATTCTTCGTCCGGCGGAGTTCGAACTCACAAACTAAGGGATGCGAGTCCAACGCCGTACCAACCAAGTTATCTCGGCAATTTATGTATTTTTAATTCTCTGTTATCAACGGAATGAAATCAAAGTTGACATAAAGCTACAATATAATTAACAAAAAATCACAGACCGAATTTCATTTATCTAAATCATTGGGTTTTCAAGCTACATCTTTTATATGTATGCAAACGAACATAACAGCAAATGACCAAACCTCTGAAGATTTGATTCAAAATGCGACATATCAGATACTAAAATACTAAATTTTGCCGATTTTGCTGGCTGCGTTTTGAATTTATACTGTTCAAACTATTTGGGCAGAGAAAAATTTCTCCTAAATGGATTTTGATCAAAATGTAATAGAAATTTACAAATTCGGTTGAATAAACACATAGCAAATTTCATCGATTTACCTCGTTTTGAATTATAATGTTCACGACAATCAGATATGAATATAAAAATATGCTTCATATTCAGTGAAGTTTGAAACGTCAAGATTCAATAAAAGTATGATTTCGATTTTTTTGAGAATATAAGTATTTTTCTTTGTGTAATTCCAATATGATAAGAAAAAAGATTGAAACTTTTGTCCACGATAAATGTCTCCCTCCTTTAATACAATTTTGAAATTTGTTGAAAAATTGAATTTGCATTGAAGATATTCCTCATTGGTTGACATGACAATATGCTGAAGGAAAATTTATTATTATTGTATTTATTTTGAAAAATCGAAGTTTGTAACTCAGTCTGCAACTCAGATATAAAAGTTAACTACTTTACTTTTTCTATTCTAAATCTCAAATTATGCTTATTGCATCTATTATTTTCGTCATTCTAAAAATGGTGATTTCATAAAATCCAGCAAAATCAGAATATAGATAATCCTCGATGTTTATAATATGCCGCTGTAGAAAAGAATATCCAATTTTCCTAAAAAATGTATTTATGCAGTATTTTATTGATTTTCCAAAAGATACATATAAATATTGAATATATAAATACAGGTCTCTAAATAGCATTTCTATAATTGTAAAAGGATAAGAATTGTCGAATTGAAAAAAAAAATCCGTAAGGAAATCCATCAATAAAATATTTATTGCTTTTCTAATATTAGACTGGAGATGTTTTCATAAAAAAAAAGTTCTCGATAAAAATTTGGACGTTTTTAAAACCAAGATTACTTTCTTTTTTAGTGCCTATCAACTGAAGATGTAAGAGCACTCAACCACAACTTGACCGTTGCAAATGTGTCACCACTTGCGTGTGTTTCTCCTTGAGACATGGCTCGAGGTCTTAAAAAGAGATGAAAGCGATAATCATCAAGACCCCTCCCGTCTTCTTATTTACATTTGCGGTACGTGCCGAGCCTGCTAAAGAAGACATATGTCCATTCTTTCTCAAGACACTGAGAGGTCTTATGAGATACGGCGTTCATAAAACTTAACAGAGGAGCTTTTGATGTGAAACGAACTGACATGTTCTTAGTTCACTGTAAAGTTACCTCACCAAAGTTAATAGGCCGGAAAAAAAATACAATCATTACAAAATCGTCTAAGTGAAATTGATACTCATTTTTTATTATAGTTTTCTTTCTTATAATATTTTGATTGGATTTAACAGATAATAAATGCCCTAAAAATAAATTATATCGTTCTAAAGCTAAAAAAAAGTACTGCAGAAAATTATATGCATATATAAAGTTAATTAATTGTATCCTTTTTTTTTCAGTGTGCTATTTCTGATCAGTGGATAAATTAATGAAACTAATGAAACATAGTCTGGCTCATGAATTATCAAGGACACGAACATGAACCATCAAAAGTTATTACCTTACTTTTGAATTAAGAAGGAGCTTATTATAATTCAGAATGTATACTCAAAATATACGATACTATTTTAAAAATCCAGATTTTAAAATACATTAAAATAATTTAATGTATAAATATATTTATCTTTTGTTCGTTTAGTTCCCGAGATTTATAATTTTTCTCGAAAATAATATTTCCTCTAAATTTTTTTCATTATTATGAATAATAAACATTGAGGCCCAAACATTTGCTGTATTCTGTATTTAATAAAAAGTAAATTCGAGGAATGCAAAAATATATTTCGGTAATTATTATTGAGAAATGACAGAAAATCAGTTGCTTTAATTCATTTTAAGGATATCTGGGACTGTGAAATAAATTGATATAATTTGAGAACATATTACTAATTTTTTATCATAGGTTATATTATCCCATTATATTACAAAAATTATTTATTATATCAATTATTTATTATTAAAAATTATATCAACGAAATAACTTTTAAGATTATTTTTTACTTCCACTTAAATAAAAATTATTATTAAGAGATAAAAAAAAGATATTTTTGTCTTTTGATGGCCATAAAAATTCTGTTATAATGTTACAATAACTATATAATAATAAAATGTCCCACAATATTGCTGCAATTATCTTCGTGTTATTGCATTGCATTCAGAATATCGGACAATATCATGGAAATTTTACAAATTTTACTAATAAGAAACACTGTATATATCTAGTTTTAAAATATAATTTCACAAAGAATAATTTGGGGTACTATTTCAGTTAATTCAATAAAAGATTCATAATACCTTCAGGCATTTACGGAATTTGATATTTATTATTTAAAAATTCAGGTTAATAAAAAAAAGCGAAAAAATATCAATTAGAAAAGCAGTGACCCTTTGACCGCAGGCATGCACTAACTTTCTGCTTCATGCTAGGTACATCTTGTTTAATTTTGTTCTGTAATTTATGGTATTGTTAAGCTAATAAACCTCGAAATAATCTATAATTCAATGAGGACGCTTATAATAGTATTTGGGCCCCAGACAGCCATTCTATAGATAATGTTATTCAAAATGTTTCTACACAGACACGCGCTTGTAAAGGTAATGGAAAACGTTTTTCGAACATTATTTCTGAAATGCAGAAAAATAATCTTAATAGATAATACATATATATGCATGTTACGCTCATTATAATTAATCGATTATTACTGATGTTAGTAATTATAATAAGCATATTACTGACTTCAATTAATGAATGCAACATTTCACAATGAATAAACTTCTGAAAAAAATTTCATTCACATATAATCATTTCGTATTTTACAGAAAATTATTTAAAAAGAATAATAATGTTCTGCTGCGGCCATGCGACAAATATCTTAATTAATGATAAAGGAGGAGAAAGTGTGTACTAGTTGGAGTTCTGTGGGACAGCCTTTTGATCTAGTATAATAATTGAAATAAATAATAGAAATTAATCGAGGTTTCGGCATTTCATTGTAACGTCTTTAGACAATGTTTATGTTATCACACATAAGGGACTTTAGGCATTTTGAAATTCAAGAATTTGCCTTTTTACCTTTAGCCAATTTAATTATACAAATATTTATTAAATTTCAACAGTTATTTAAAAGTAATTTTTTAAAAAAATAATTAATTGTCGAAATGCAATTTAAAATAACTATTCGTTTGAAATAGTTTCAATTGTTAAAAATAAATCCAAACTATTTTCATTGCTTTATGGACAATTTAATTGTATAATGCTCTTCCTTTATTGGAAACTGAGGAAAAGGCAATATTTATTTCATTGTATTTCTTTATTGCATGAAGAGCACGAGTGTAAAATTAGAATACCACGAAGTATACTAGAAAAAAGTTATGAAACTGTTTTACTTCTCATAATCATTAATGATTGCTCTCATTATTTATAAAATCATGAGATTTAGCTTTGTTTGGAAACATTATGTGAAAAATAAAGAAAACAAATGTAAGTCATTTAAAATTTTGTAAACCTGAGTTATATATCACAGGCGTTGACTGTTTGTTAGTTGAGCATTCTGAAATATATGAATGTTATAATTACAAAAGGAAATTAACAAGAACAATAAATTTAAGTAGTGATCTTTGCACTACTGTATCGCAATTGTAAATTTATATCAGGATTTGAAACAAATCTGCAAAATAGAAACTGTACCATTCCAAAATATAGCCTTGATTTTCCCCGAAATGATATAAAATGAAATAAATTACATCACGCTATAATGGGAATTTATGAAAAAGTTGAAAAATTAACTCTCCTTGCTCTAGCACTTGCAAATATGTCGTTGCTAGTACTTTTGTTACATTCCATTTAAACTGGACCGTCCCTATTATTTATATTGTAAAAATCATATATTATGCCTGATAAATTTTGGTTTGAATTTTTAAAACTAATTTAGAAAATTAAATTCTACTAAATCTTTTTAAAATAAATATATAACTATTTGCTTCCAGGAGAAGTAAAAAAAGATGTTTTGTTCAAAGTCTAAAAAAAGTTAGAACATAATTTCGCAGGGAGACAAACATTATGCATTTAAATAGAATAAACATCATTTGATTAAATCTGTTTATTAGACTTCATACATTACAAGTTCGATATTAAATAAACAAAGAAGGGATTAATGAATGCATATTTTTAAGAATGAAGAATAATTTTGATTTTTTTAATGCCTTATGAAAAATTTCAAAATTATTGCATGAAAAACATAATAAATAATCAATCATTGAAACCTGAAAACCTATTTTTCTGAAATGAAACATTGTCTTTTCAGATAAGTATTAATTGATAACTCTAAATATATTCTAATGAGTTCAGATCACGTTTCAGTGAAGCACAATTTCCGAAAATGGTAAAAATCCTACGCACTTGAATATATGTTGCCTGATATTAAAAAAAAATAAAAAGGGAAAAAACCCTTTTAATTAGGTCTCCTGAAAAATAATTTGTGGTTTGAATTTAATTTGCATTTGATATGCTTTCCTAATAGAAAATTCTTGAATTTAAAAACAATTATTTGTAATATTTAGCAATATCCCTCTTTTTTTCGACTAACCGCCTTTGTTGATAAACTAATTCACCAAGAATAATGGTGATTAAATTTTTTAATTAAAATTTTTATGTGACTTAATTTTAATAGCCTTTCAATGAAATATTTTTGAAATTTAGATTTCAATAACATAATTTATGTTATTTAATATTTAGTTTAAACTATTTATTTTGTCGTTTTGTTCTCTGTATTATACACTTTCCTTAATTTCTGCCAGCTCATTTAAAATTCATGAAAAATGGTTCCATTCTTGAAACCATTTTCCATGGCTTTTAATAATAAAATCTAATTTTCGTTATATAACAATATAACAGTTGATATTTTTCTATTTAAAATTTTTAAATATAAATTTTAAAACTTCAAATAAAATATTAAATTTCAAAATTTATATTTAAATTACAAAAATTTCTAAGAATTAAATAAATATATCGTTTCTTTTCCTAAAATCTAATCAATAATAATTTGTTTTAAAGACAGAAGATTGATTTTACTATTTTGCACATTCCATACTTTTTTACTATATATATATATATATATATATATATATATATATATATATATATGTATGTATATAAATTTGGATTTAAAATCCAAATCGAAAAAATATCTGAAACTTTAATTTGATAGCGTCGTTTATGTTCTTCCAGAATCCCTTTACTTCCATAACAGGATTTTTGACACCTATAATATTCGTTCTGAATTCTTGCGCATCTTTGCATTCTAGTGAATTATATGCAGTTGATATTTTAATTGAATAAATATAAGAAAAAGCTTACAGAAAAAGATAAACTTTTGAATTTTCATATGATACAAAAATTATTTATGTATTTCGATCAAAATCATCGCGGAAAAGTACCAAGATGTTTCTTGATTTTCATTTACAATTTTAATAAACTTTTCAAAAAAAGAAATATCGCTCCGAGCTACACATTTCCATTCTTTAATATATAAATGTACCAAATTTCATAGGTCTAAATTGAACGGTTAAGGCTATTGAGCTCAAACACGCTAACACACACATGATCATTTTTATTGCAGGTAAAGATAGCAATGTATATATAAATCTATATGCTATGGGAGATGATTTAAAATATTTTATTAAATTTGGAATATTACAGCATCTAAACCCGAATTTCATATGAAAATCAATAGTGTATTTTGGGATAAAATGTCAAATTTGATACTGTAGATGAGACGTCCTCATATTCATTTTATGTTATTGAAATTTGAGAGCGGAATGTCCATTAAAAGTCGTACTAAAGTTTTAATAATAGTTTGGTATAGTAAATTTGTTTTAAAATATTTCTTAATCACGATTGATGTGTTAAAAACCTTAGTAGAAATTTTTTTATAGTTTCTGAAATAAATTCTTTTGAATATCCGTCAATGTAATAGACCTAGATCACGTTAATTAGGATTAACCACTTACAAATGGCATGATTTTTTGATATTAGAAAGAGTTCAAATGCCTTATATCTGAATTTTCCCATTATTCAGGTATTTATTTATTGTCCAAAGATTCAAATCAGAAATAATATTTATGTTCCCAAATATTTCATACTTGACTACAAAATAAGATATTAATCTAGAAAATCAATTAACCTAATAACCTTCAAGTAGCTCTAAAAGGGTCACAGGTTTAACAAATGTAAACCATTTCAGAAATTATGTAATTTTCTTAAAACGGCTCTGTTAATAACTAGTTCCAGTGACCATCTGCTATAGTTACCTCATGAAACAAAAATATATATATATATGTAAGGAATAGGATTAATTCTGTAGAATAGTGAGCTAAAAAGCGTTTTAATTTTTCCGATTTTGTACAAGACGGCTGGATTTTAACATCGCCAGGAATTAAAGAAAAATAGAGTTAGCTATATATTCTGTATTTGGATTTTAATATTTTATTTGTACCAGCCATAGGCAGTGTTGTTTAATGTTAAAAATCAGAAAAAAATGTTAGATCATATAACGAATAAACAATTTTATCTTATTATAATTATTTGCTATGCGATCCAAATATCTTCAAGGCATACCAATATCAAGGTTGAATTTACAGACAGATCAATGCTTGTATTCTTTAAATATCATTAATTAAAAAGATATGGATGAATTAGAATAGATTACATAATAGTACTTATCTCTTGTTATATAGATTTTGGTTAATTTTTGCTGCATACGCCATGACACCAATTGCGAAGCTGCACAACAACACTCCTGTTTCGTTATAGATAATAGGTTTTGATTTGCAATGCTATGTGATTAATGATGAGTTTTTCGTCTCACCATTGGCCAACAGAACGAAAACCAAAAGCAATAAAGTCAGCTCCCTCTCAGAGTGATGCAACGCCAAAGGGAATCATCCATCCACTTTCTTCTTCGGCCCAGTTCAAGGCCTCTTGAGGTCAGTGGGCCCAATGCCTTCGAAGTCAATCCACTGATCTTTGGCTGCAAGCGACGTTTATTAGTTAGATAGTTTTTTCTAACAAGTGAAAACATCTTTTTTTGTGTGAGGTTTATCTGTGAGATGAATGCATATTTCTCGCAGATGTTTCGTATGTAGAAACCAATGACCTATAGGCATTTGCAGTGTAAGTGAATATTCTTATAATTTATCTCATTCACTCAGCTAGAGAATCTGCAATTAAAGCATTATCTGTGAGGATTCCACAACATGGAAAGTACATTAACCGTAATGTTATATAAGTTTTACTCATGAGATTCATTTGCTAATGGAGAAGAATGCTAACATAAGATAAAGAACTCGACTTTTTGTTACAAAATTCATGTATTTTTTTCATATTATTCTTCAAAATAATTTTTACTTTAATTTTTCAAAATTTAAAAGTTTTGTAAACTGTTTCATTTTATTATCATTTCTTATATGTTTGTAAATTCGGTACATGGTTAATTTTGTTTTTCCTACTGTTAATATTTTGTATTTAATAAAATTCCCGTATCAAACCGTTTAGTGACCAGAATTGTTACGGATACAGGTATATGAGACGACGTTCTGTCCCGTGGAGTTCTCTCCAATATTATTATGAATATATAAAATTAATTTTATGGTTTAGAAATTGCTATGAATAATATTTGAATTTAAATATGTGTGAATAAAAATTTTCAAAATTAGATGAGAGCTCTAGTATATATATGTTTTCCTCTTAAGCGAATATATATTCATAGTAAAGAAGGTGTGCATGTTTGTGCTAGCGCTCTACAGACTTAATAGATTGATTTATTGTTGCCAGATTTGTCTAATATAGCTTGAAACATGGTCTTTTTGGAAATTTTTATAATTTCAATTAATTAAAATGAAGTTGGATTTTGGCTTTTTTCATTGATTATTTTCAAAAATATTATTGCTATTTTTTGCTATTTTGAAATTTAAAATATTGTCTTTTTAATGATAGCAAATTAATAGTCGCTCGAATTTTTGCTGATTTTTTGAATTTTTCCCAAATACTTTTGTCTAATTTCCAAACATAGATTATAATGCTGCTCTAAAGTTCAAACTTTTTTTTCAGTGCTCCATCTTTTCTTCAATAGTACGGATTCATTACACTATTGAAAGAAAGATTTTATTTTATATTTGTAAAGTGTATTAGATGGACAAAAAAAATTCAATTGCAATAATGCGAAATTTGTAAAATAGATGAAACACGTGCATACATTTTTAACAGTACTATGGTGTCATGGGATATATCTCCATTATGAAATTCCATGCACTGTGAGCTGGATACATGCAAGATATTTAAAGTAAGAAATCTTAATTGTCTGAAAGTTTCATGGTACAATGGAGAGGGAATTGTATTTAAACGATTTAACTAAAATGAAAGAAAACCGATAATCGGCTGATTGATAAAGACCATTAGTTGGTAAAAATATTAATTCATTTTCTTCTTCTATTACTTTAAAATTTTGTTTGGTTTAGCATGTCCCTTTAAAAATACAATAATTCTGAATGAAAATCTTTGTTTCTACAGTTTAATTTAACTCTTAAGGATAACTGATTCTGGTATTCAGAAATGGGAAAATTAAATAAAAAAATAGACAAACATAAAGAATAGACATTTCGTATCAAACATAAACAAATTCTAAAAATAGACAAACATATAAAAATTCAGTTGCTATGAGATTCCTTTAACTTTTGGTATGGCAATTACATTTAATGGAGAGGGCTGTAAAACGTACACACACCAAATAACTTCTACATATTAATTACTAAATTAAGTCTGAATTATCCAAATAAAAAGGTTGCTTAGTTTTTGATTTTAATATTTTTTTCCTAATTATATGACTCATCTTATTTGGCACATTTATTGATACTTTATTTTTTATGAAAGAATGCAAAGTTGACCTGAAAATATGATTAACCGCTTGTGAGATCTAGTCTACGTCTTTAAAACTGATTTTTATTTTTTTATCAATTGCTTGTTTAAATACTAAGAATTTTTTAATTCGAAACACATGTCAAATATACCATAATATAAAAAAATGTTTGATTTTTCTGGCAAAATATTTTAAAATATTAAAAAAAACAATATAAAAACCCATACTTTTCTTATCATTTTGCTAAAGTTACAGCTATAAAATGAAAAACTTAGAGCGGCATTTTTTGTTTGAAGTCAAAATTAATATAGAAAAATAAAAGTCAGAAAAATATCAATTTTTATAAAAAAAATTGTTTGTAAACTTACAAATGAATGATTAAAAAAATTAATACTTCTTTCTCCAAACTGTAAATTAATTAATAAATGAAATGTGTTTAATTCTGAAATAAAAAAAGTATGTTCTTCAATAAAAATTATATGGTTAAAAAAAAGGAGATTTCAATTAAAATATCATTGAATCTTATATAGTAAATTTTTAAAACTTCACTTCAGAATGATAAATATTTAATTAGGACTAAACCAATAAATTCCTTCCTAAATTAGAAAATGTCTTTGTTTTGTATACAAAATGTTAATTCAAAAACCTCTTCAGTAAAGTAAATCATCACTTTGTATGAAAATAGTGTGCTAATCACGAATCTTATTTTCATACGCATGAGTAATAATGCGTCATAAATAATAATCAATTTCAACCGATTATTATCTCAATATTTACTTAAAACAAAAGCTTTTGTTTAAAAATTGCATTAAAATTGAAGCAACGAATGGTTCATTGCTCTTTATAATTAGATTTGAAAATAGTTATTCAAGTGTTTAACAGTTACTTAATGTTGAAATATTCTTCTTCAATGATTCTAGATAAATTGGGTTGAAAGTTGGGAAATCTGTATGAAATTCATATATCGCTTTAATTACAATTTATACTTTAGAATTCTTTTACTAAATTTTTATTCACTCTTTCATTCAATTATATGAAATGAAATGCTTTTAATCTAATAAATTAGGTTATCGTCAGGGGTTTATTATAGAAATATTTATGGAACTATTTTTTTATATTATATATTTTAATATTTATGAGTATATTTACTTACAACTTCTATTTTGTGTTGCTTTATTGCTTTTATGTTTTATAGTGTGAAATTTGTCGTTTTAATGGTTTGATTCGATTCAATTTTTCTTGCGGTTTTGATTGGATTTAATTTTTTAAATAATATTTCGTTTATTATTGTGTTTATTAATTCTTGTCGTCAAAAAGCCTCACGTTTTTGAAACTTCTCGGGTCACAAAAGCTCAATATTTGAACGAAAGTCAGATCTCTCACAGATAAAATTTTAATTCCTGCACAGATTTTAATTCCTGCACTTGATAGACTTCAAGCCGGATTAATTTTTTTCCATTCCAATATTTTTGGAATTTATTTATTTCAAGTTTGTTATTATAATAGGTTATAACTATACATTTCAAATTTAAGAAAAAAATTGATCTCCTTCAAACTCCTTTTTATATTCTTTTCTCCTTTTTTCCTACTAAAGGTACCACCAAACTTTTCTTCCGAATAAAAATTAAGGATATTAGACATGATCGTTTTGTATAGTATAGATAAGAAATTTGAGTAAGTATTTTGGGTTACACGATCCGACCAAAACTTGTGTAGGAAATGAAATTTATTAAAAAAAACAGAAGGTAAATTTAATTTATCTAAATAGTTGAGTTTTTGAGTTAACCGAATTAGAATGCCGGAGGAACAGACGGTCAACCTTTCGAGAGATTTGTTTCTAAAAGATATCACTGCTGGATTGTGCAATACAATTTACTGATCCAACTCATCGCGTTTTTAAATTAGTTTATTATTTAATTAACCCTGGGTTAAACAGAAAGATTTCTAGAGAACGTATTTCATTTAAAATTTTACAGAAATCTATAAATTTGTTGAAAAATCATGCATCGAATTTCTTTTGTCCTTTACAAAAGGATTTTGAGTAATAGTATTCAGTACAGACATATTTCCAAAAGAATGGGATTTTTGGAAATGAAAGGACTATTCAAAATCTCGATTTCAATTTTTTTGTATGCTAAAAATAATTTCTGTTTACATGTTTCGTATCATAGAAAGTAAGAAAAATGACTAGAAATTGCGTAATAATTTTTTTCTGTTTCATAAAATTTTAAACATTGAAAATCTAAATAATTAATTCATAAATTTACAGTTTGCTATACTGCCAGTGGGTCTATCTGCATGTGAGAACATGATAACTTAAAAACGCTTTGGGTTAGACAAAATTAGTTTGCCATCAACAAACTTGTATATTTTTATCATAGTCTTAACGAAATCAATTCATATTAGGTTATTAATATGAATTCCACTAACTAGCTGTATAACTAGATAGCTCGATATTTTTTAGATAGATGATTGGGGTGTGATGGATGCTTATCGAAATAAGCAGATCAAAAATATAAAATAAGTTCGAGCATCTAACAATGTAACGGAAGGC
>JAPMOQ010055289.1:800171-886083 GCA_026543055.1 Argiope trifasciata | reverse complement strand
TCAAAAATATAAAATAAGTTCGAGCATCTAACAATGTAACGGAAGGCCCCACATTTGTATTTGCATCATAAATTTATTTTAAATGCAAAATGTCAGTTTACAAGCAAAATTTTCATCATTTGCGGGGAGTTTTAATTTTTTTTTCTTCCATTAAAAATAAGATTGGCCAGTTAGGAATTATTTCATTGCTCCAAGAACGGTGGTTTTGATGTCGAGCAGGGGAGAGAAAAAATATGTGAAGATTCCAAACTGGAGGCATTATTTGATGAAGATTTATACAAATGCAAGATCATTTGATAGAATTATTGATAATGACTCAACACACTTTATAAAAAATGCTGAAAGATATTTAAAGGATTCAGAAATAAGGAAACTGAATTCCCTATGAATTTGAATTAGATATGTTACATGGCGTTTATTGCATCTGAACAGATGCTATAAAAAGTAATCGGAAGAGGTTTTTGCCTCGCATAATGATTGAAGACTGAAATTGGATTCATTATGTTCACCCCACTTTCAGAAAATCTAAGGGGATACTCAGGCATGTCTACATCGACGGACAGACCATATTCATAGTTCCTAGGTTATGTTCTGCATTGGTATTGGTTCTGCATGGCTATCACCTCGATGTAATATATTCTGAGTTGTTGAAACAGAGAAAAACCATGACTAGAAATTGGTAATGAGCCTAACTGATGCATTAGTTCCGAGCTTTGAAGGAAAAACTTCGCAGAAACTTAGAAGCATTAGTCACCGCTAGCCAATGTTAGGCCACATGTCTCAAGATTGGTCAAGTCATATTTTGAAACGCTAAAATGGGAGGTTTTAACCCGCCCCTATAAACTCCAGACTGCCATCTTTCCGACTGCCATTTTATTTTACGGAACTCGGGCTTTTGCTGATCAGTGTTTCCGCCCTGAAGTAGAAATATAAAAATGGATTGATCCTTGGATAGCCTCTCATGAAACTTTATCGGATTTTTTTTGAGACAGTATCCACCGATTGACAAAAAGATTAGGAAAAATAACTAGTTATAGACAGTAATAATGAAGAGATGATCACATTTTAAAAGTAACGTCTGAAATTTTTGAAAAAGACAACGGAATTTTTTCTTTCCGACTGTTTGAATACAGGTGAACAAGATAACTCAGGTCCGGCCATATGGGGGTTGGAGGTGCGGCGGGCGCAATGCACCCGGGCCCCGAGTCTATGTTCTGAACTAATAATGTTCTGAACAATAATAACTTTTACACGCACTGAAAGTATGCAAGTTTGATCCCATTTGGCTGACTAAACGTCGACGCCTTTGTTAGACAATATTCGCGATCATACCTATTGATAGAGGATTGATTAGTGAATAAAGAAATCCCCTTCAGATATGTTAAGACAGAGCGGCTAGACTTCTGGGCGCTGAGGCTGGATTCAAAAGGATTCGTAAATCATCAGATATATACTTTATTTTCTGCATTTAATGTAATATTTTTTTGCGTGCATCTATGTATGTTTGTTTATATTAAGTTGCTGAAACAAAATAGTAAAATGATAGATTAAACGATCAACTCCTAGCAATGCATATTTCATTACTGCTTAACCGACCATGACCGGAATGAAAAAAAAATTAAGGAAAAAGTTTTCATTTCACAGTCGCCGGATTTTTTTTATCTTGTGCAAGTATGCAAAATATTGTTAATGTAAGGAAAACAGATTTACAATCATTTACTTCACCTATTAGTTAATAACTTATAGCATAAAATAATTTGATAATTTATTCTATAAACTGCTTAATAGTGTCAGATATAACAAAGCCACGCCAAAGAAATATTCTTCTGGGTGTCAAAAAAGAAAATTATTAGAAAAGGAAAAATGAGACAAGCTAAAATTTGAAAAATCATAAGTAAATCTGTTTTCTTGGCTACAAAATAATTCTGGAAAAGAAAACCCTCCGGCTTTCGAAATTGCAATTCAAACTTCAATTGGGGAAGAAAGTTCTGCACAAAGTACACAGTCTAGCAATAAAACAGATGAAATGGTGAAATTTGTTGAAGAATCCTGTGTTTATACAAATGTGACCGAATCAGAAAATATTGACGAAAATGACAATAACAAATATGATCAAGAGAGTATAAATGATGTTGGTTTATGGTCATGTATTATAACTAATAAATTTAGAATGATATGTTTTAAAAACAAACCTGTTCAACATAAAGGAGTTTTTGTTAAAAATGCTAAAGGTAGATCGTTTTCTATTACATACTACTTTAAAAAAATACGAAATGGTGAAACAACTTCGCTGTTAATTTATTCAAAAACGCAAGACTTCGCATTTTGTTTCTGTTGTATACTGTTTTCTAAAAGAAGAGGAAATGACCAAACTACACGATTTATGTGGCTATAATAACTGGAGAAAGTGAGAAAGCTATCAAATATGATCTAAGATCATGAACGCTCTATTTGCCATATTAATTCGTTTATTGTTTGAAAAGAATAACTAAAGCGGTTAAATGTATCTTCGACTATTGATAAAACAAATCAAGTTAACATAAGTAAGAAAATGGAACGACTCAAAATACTATTTCAAAGAATTGTAGATGTGATTCTATTTTTAGCATGTAATAATCTTCCACTTCGAGGAACTCCTGAAATAATAGGGAAGCCTAATAATGGAAATTTTTAAAGTTTAATCGAATTATTTAGTAAATACGATATTGTGCTAATAGATCATATAAACAAAGTAATAAATTCCATAAATAGAACTGTGCATCTTTTAGCGCATAGGTCACAATAACAAATTATTGTTGCTTTAGGAAATGAAGTCCTCAATGAAATTAAATACAATATAAAAGCAGCCATGTACTATAGAATCCAAATGGATTACACACTTGATATTTCCCATACAGAACAAAATTCAATAATTATCAGATATGTGAATTTTGATGCGAAAAGATTAACTATAAAGGAGTCCTTTATAGGGTTTATTGAAGTAACTGATCTGACAGTAGAAAGACTATTAAAACTATCAGAAAGATTAAACGAACTTGAGTTCGATATTATGAGTTGTAGAGAGCAAGCATACGACAATGGTAGCTACATGAAAGGGGTATATAAAGGTATACAATCTAGAATATGTTCTCTCAGCCCGCATGCAATTTATGTGCCTTGCTTATCATACTTCTTTAACACATTAAGGACCGCAAAGAAATCTGTAAGGCATACGCCTGGGACCGCACGTTTTTGGACAAACTTGTACGTTCTAAAATCATCATAACTTTGTTATTTATGAAGCCGTAACAGACGGAACGTGAAACACGAGAGAACTCGTGAGCGGTCCGTAACAGATGAGACGCGAAACACGATAAAACTCGTGAGCGGTCCTTAATGTGTTAATTTATTAATTTGTGATGCTGTTTCCTGCAATATATAATGTAAAATCTTTTTCAGGATATTGTTGTGTCTATGTTGCTTATTTTTTGCATCTACAAAAAGATGGGAAATTCTACAAACGCATTTTAACATTACTCTTAAACCATTATGTGGCACTCGTTAGGAAGCCCAAATAGATTTGGTTAAAGCTGTGTATATACAGTTTGAACAAATATGTAATGCCCTAGAAGAATTTATTGATTAAGTAACGATAATACAGCGGTATCCGAAGATAAAAGTTTATTAGATGCAATACAAGAAATGCCATTTATTTTATATTTAATAGTATGGTTTGCAGTATGGTCCAAAATTAATCCTATCAATAAACTATTTCAAACAAAGACAATTGATATTGACTTGGCTTATAATTTAGTCAATAAAATTTAAACTGAAATAAAAAATTTAAGAACAAAATTTAACACCTTTTTAGATGAAGTATAAGTCCTAGCTCATAATTTGAACATTTTTCTGTAACACGAATTCGAAAAAGGAACAGATTATTTTTCGAATTAGCAGAAGACGAAGAAATAAAAAAAAACTCATTAAAGGTATGTTGGTGTTAAAAACTGAAACTGGTATTGTTATTATAAAAATAAAAGATAGATTTAAAAGAATACTGAATATTATTTCTGATTTCAAATTAGTCACTGATATAGAATTTTTAGAAAACATGAGTTAGAGATATGTTCCAAAAACTTTGTATTTATAACAAAGATGTAGATGAAAACGTAATCCAAGAAATTTGATTGCTACAGGATTTGATTTTGAATAAAAAAGACATAAATAACGTACGACATATTGCAACACATACTAAATAATAAAATTATTTCTAAATGAATTAACTGTATTAAAACTTCGCCAGTTACTATCGCAAGTGCTGAGCGCTCTTTTAACAAATTAAAATTAACTAAAAATTTTCTTTGGTCAAGCCTATATTCAGAACACTTAAATGCACATGCTATATTAAGCAGCAAAAAAAATGTAATTTTTCTGAAATAATTGATGTATTAGCGAAAAAAAATCACGCATTAAATAAACATGCTTTAATAATATATGCTTCGTTTTTTAACTTCACAAAAAAATTAGGGCCCTAAATGACTTCTTTCACCCGGGCGTCTACATTAAGAAGGCCAACTCTGAGATAACTACAAAACTTTAGATAGTATTATTTGGTACATAAAGTTGGCAGTTAAACTACAGAATCTTTCAAATCTGCTATACAAGCTTGCATTTAAATTGCTAAATAGATTCTTATCACATTTAGAACTTAATTTAATCGTTGCCATCTATCAATCTGTATTTTCGCATGAATAAAAACCAATACTATATAAGCATGATGAATAAATTTAGCACAAGATCTTAAGATTACAGCTGTAGCCTTATGTTAAATTTTGGCTTCAATCGTTTAGAACAAACGGTGTCTAAAATACATATTCGTATGGTAAATTCAATAAAAATACTAAATATTCCACATTCATCAATATTTCATAACTATTGTTCATTAGTATCATGCAAGACATACAATATTATACCCAAGGGCAATGATTTTATGCAGATATAAGATATTTATTGGCGAATACACGACAAAATTTCGGAGAAACCACTGCCACTAATTAATGATATGGGTTCCTTAATGAAAATTTTTTTCTTACGTCACGCATAATTTCGAGGCTTCAATGAAGCATTTTTATATAGATTCATATAACGAGCCAATTTCTGTGCAGCTTGGAATTACACCACCTAGGATTTAGTATACATACAAGAATTCCATTTCAGTTAAAAAATGGTTCGAAAGACGATATATTTTAATACAAAATACAAAGTCGCACGATATTTGTATACGTATTTTTTTTTTATTATTTTGAGAAAGAGTTTTACCTAAAAAACTTGAGACTCAAAATTATAAAAAATTCTTCGATTCCTTTTAATATCCGAAAATCCTCTAGTAAAATTGGAAAAGTAGGTGAGGGGGCTTATTCTAGCACATATTCCATCTACCGTGTACTTGGCCTTTTCCCACTCCTTTTATATTCGAAAACAGTTGTGCGAGAAATTAAGTGGTATTACCTCCCTTACATCTGTATACTTGGCTAGTAAAATATCTGAGAACTACGCTGTTATAATTATTTTGTTTTATTGAGTATTTATAATTATTTTGTTGTTTGAGTTAAATATAAATCAAAATGGCTGAAAACAAGCACTCAGAGCAAATAAAAGTGTTGGAGATTCTTCATAATAGGATCCAGTCCAAATAAACAAAATAGAAATGTAAAGCGCTTCTATGTACGGAGCGAAATTTCAGTATTGATGGAGTATTGCCAATTAGTATCGGCATTCTAATATCTAGCCAATTACTCATTATTGCTGTTTCAAAATAACAGTAAGAAATTAACATGGTATCTTTAAAATAATATGGTATCGGGGTTTTTTTCTGATAAGATGTAGTTTATCCAAATTGAACGACATGACTAAATTAATCTTATTAATATTCGTCGTCTTTAACTGTTATTTAATGTTATTATTATTGGCGACCCATTTTTACGAAACATATCTAATCAAAACAAACAAAATGAAGTAAATTCAATATTGGTTTTCCAAAATCTGAAATTTACGTCTTTGTTTTCTTACAGATAAATATAGATCTCTCTGCTACAAGGTATTTTTAAATTTTTAAGTTTGTGATTTAATTCTTTATTAATGAAAAATTAATATTAGAAATTCATTCAAATTGGAATAATTTAAATTCACTTTTAGCAATTAACGGATTTATTATTTATTAATAATAGCATAAATAAATAATTAAAGCAAGGCCGTTAATATCTTGTAGTGGTTCCAAAAAGAATCGCAGTGGGATTTTTGGGGGTTAGTGAACTTAGAAAGTCGGTGGTGTAACCCGGCTGATATATACACTGATGGAAAAAAAAAATCCCAACACTAGGAAGGAGCTGTTCTAGATAAACGAAATTTGGTAGGCGTGTTTATACATCTGAAAGATGACGTCGATTCAAATTTCGAGCTACGCGCGTAAGCGTGGCGCTAGTAGCGACACTATGAACATGCAAATGAGTTTTACTTTAAATAAGCGCTGTAAGGTTCCTGATCTTTATTTACAGTTGAGATTTGACGTAGTGGGTTAATGTTAGTCAAGGATGCCCCCGAGAAGACGAAGAAGCCATTATCAACAGCTCAGAGTTAGAACGAGGTCGTGTTGTAGGGCTACGAGAAGGTGGGTTTTCTTTCCGCGATATTGCTGAAAGACTTGGCAGGAATGTATCCACTGTGCATGAGTATTTGCGGCAGTGGTCAAGGAAAGGTACTGCCTCAAGAAGACCAGGTTGGCTGTGGCTAATCGTACTGCGTCTGCAACTGAAATTCGAGCTGCAGTTGGCACCATAGTGACACAACGAACTGTTACAAATCGGTTACTTCAAGGACAGCTCTGAGTCAGACGCCCTGTACAGTGCATTCCACTGACTCCAAACCACTGCCGTTTGCGACGTGAGTGGTGTCAAGCTAGAGCTCATTGGAGGACGGAGTGGAGATCTGTTGTGTTTTCTGATGAAAGCTGGTTCTGCCTTGGTCGCAGTGATAGCCGTTTGTTGGTTAGCAGGAGGCCAGGTGAACGCCTGCTAGTGACCTGTCTGCGGCCTAGACACACAGGGCCTACTCCTGGAGTTATGGTTTGGGGAGCAATTTCGTATGACAGCAGGAGCACTCTCGTGGTTATACCACGCACCCTGACTGCAGTCTAGTGATACAACCTGTTGTGCTGCCATTCATGAACAGCATTCAAGGGGGTGTTTTCCATCAGGATAATGCTCGCCCTCATACCGCTGTTGTAACCCAACATGCTCTACAGAGTGTCGACATGTTGCCTTGGCCTGTTATATCACCAGATCTTTCTCCAATCGAGCACGTATGGGACATCATTGGACGACAACTCCAGCGTCATCCACAACCAGCATTAACCGTCCCTGCATTGACCTTCCAAGTGCAACAGGTATGGAACTCCATCCCACAAACTGATATCCGACACCTGTACGACACAATGCATGCACGTTTGCATGCTTGCATTCAAAATTCTGGCGGTTACGCCGGTTACTAATGTATCAACATTTCACATTTGAAATGGCTCTTCTCGCCAATGGCTCTACCTGTGATCTTGAAACTTTAATCAATTAAATATGTTACCTAGACAAATGTATTCCTAAAATTTCATTACTGTACAATAATTTTTTTCTTCGTTTTGGGATTTTTTTTCCATCAGTGTTTTTAATCTACCGACAGCGCGAAATAGATGTTTACGATAAAATAAAAAAAAAATGTTAACGCTATGAATAACCCGTTGCTTTTACGAATTAAAAATGAGCATGATTTCTTATTTAAAATCGCATTTCAGTCTATTCTTTAAAATGGAAGTATTTATAGGATGTTTTATTATTTGCCAATCACATCACAGAAGGCGCATGAAACGAACAGAAGACGCTAAAAAAGAACAGTACTCCGGAACTACAGAATTTTTCATGAAATTACTAATAAGATAATAGATGTTAACTAAGAAACGATTTGTAAATTTTCATTGGAGAATTTAAAATTTTTAAAACTTAATCTCAGTAATCTAAAAAACCTATTTAGAGGCTAAAGTTTGGAAACTTACACAATATATAGAGCATTTAACTGAATTTTTCAAAAGATCTAAATAAGTACAACTAGTTCTAATTAGAAATCTTACTGTTTTGAGAATTTGACTGGAAAAAATATTCTTACCTCAGTCAAATTGCAACTTAGGCATAATATTGTTTTTTTTTTTCGTATCGCGTCTCTTGGATGCACTAATGCGCCAGGGGGCTACTGGAAATAATACCATTATCGCACCATATACTACATTCACAACCTATTCTAACTTTACTCAAGCAGATAAAGGTATCTCGCATTGGGCCTATATGCTTTAAACATTCTAGTCGCAATAAAGAATTAAACAACGAAAAATTTTAGTTATTTTTTAAACAGAAATTTAAAGCAACATTAAATAAATTGTACGTTTGCATTAAAAGAAATATTTCACGATATTCACAAATTAGTAAGCTTTTTTTTTGGCACTCAGCTATCAAAGGTAGTAAATGAACAAAGAATGTACGTTTGATGTGAAATAAATTTTTATTTGTTCCATTTAAGCTCAGTCTGATCTTATTTTCTAAAATTAGTCCAAGTAATATGGCAGTACTGAAATAAAAATGCAGAGTTTTGATGTCTTAATTATTTCAATATCGGTGTGACCCTGACTCGAGATTCGATTCCAAAAAAGGTCTGCTGTAATCGTGAAATAAGAAATTGAAATGAAATGTTTTTAGTTTAGTAAGGAAGAAGGAGAGCTGCAAATTCGAGTGCCATTCTATTTTTTTAACTAAAAATTATGAGGTTCTTTGGAAATGCCACTAAGCGTCGATTATTTTTATCCAAAATAAGAAACAGTGAACGTTTTTATGATTTTATTTGTGAAAATTTGTTTTGCTCGTGTTGCTTCGACTTGCTCATTGTATACCGTTTTATTACATGTTCCCTTACACAGAGTAGTTGTGGCACTTCGTTCTTGTAAGTTTTTATTATTTATTATTTTTGTCAAGCGTACCTTGATAATTCTTTTCATGGATTGAATTTTAGCAAAACTTGTATTTTACTTATTTGATTCACTAGAAATCTTTCTTTTACTATCTTTAAAAATAAAGAAAAATTATACTTTCATAAATTAATGAAATGAAATGTGAATTGGGAAAGTTAAAATGGGCCAAGGCTTCAGTAAATAAAAGAAATTGCTTTACGAATGTATTTTTTTAATTGAAAACTATTTAATCTTTTTATACAACCCTAACTTTATATTGTTTTAATCTTTATTACCTAGTATTATTTTTCATGGCCAAATTTTATTTTCAAAAAATTTTAGTATTGGAAAAGAAATTGACATTAAATTTAAAAAAATGGTTTTAAGTGTATTTTTTAATACTTAGGCTAAAAAAATGTATCCCGATTGGTGTATCTTGTTATAAAAATCCTTTAAAATATCTGTCATAAGAATGTCTACTATTCAATAATATTTTAATGACAGCATTGTTAATGACCTAACATCTAAGATTGCATTTTAATAAGGAAATGACTCACCCATATTTCACCCCACAATGTAATAAATGTAATTGGTAGGTCTGGCCTTAAAACAATGTAATCAATAAGTGTTTACAATTAAATCTATTGTGGGGTTGCATGTCTCTGACGTCCTTCACACTATCTGAACTTATCTTCCACAGCATGCGTCGCTCGTATGACCACTCATGCATTTTCAACTTGTGCGAAAAATAATTACCGGACAATCAACACCCCGAGTGTCCTGTCCTTCACTCTACGCCTTATTTACTAAATAACATTTCATTTTTTTAGAAAAAAAAAGAAGTGAAATTTCTCTGTGACGTCATGACTCTGAGGATTCTGACCTACTTACGGATTCTTCTGCAAACAGGTCGTTTGAGCAATCGGGGTCGAAAACGCTGATTCGATAGCTTTCAGCTTTAGTCCTTGCTGGGTTTGGACATTGGGGGTCAATTTGGCAGCATATATACTGTCAGACATATAAACACAGCTTTCACTCTGCAGATCACCACATAACAACACCTCTAAGGGATTAACAGAACTCGCACCAGTTAAAAGAATAGCAACATGAAGTATCTATTTGCTTTCACTATCTTCATCACTCTTGGTAAGTTACTTTCTTCAGATGAGCCTTAAAGGTTTTCAGATGGATCTCAGTTTCTTCTTATATCCGAACTTGGTGTTTTAAAAGTTTTATGGAAGGAATAGCTAGGATTTTTTTCTAAAAAGGCAAATTATTTTATAAATTGTATATTCGGCAAAGAACTTATATAATTGACTTCTATTAAAATTTGAAAAACAGCCTTCAATTTCAAGTTATATACCAATTTAGTCCTTATTTGGTACTCATTTCATGATTATTTGTGCAAAGATTTATTGAAGCTCTATTTTTTTCAGAATGAATGCTTTCTAAACATCTTTAGAACTTTGTCTTGATATTTTTTCACTATGTGATGCTAAAAGACGGAATTTTCATCCAATGTAACGATTGCTTTTATGAAAATATTGCATATATGAATTTAAAAATGAAGATATGAATGAATTGCATAAGCAGCTTCTGTTCTCAACAAAGAACATATCTAACATATATTGAAGCTATCATCGTTCACAGCATATTTCGACAATATTTATTCGACATTTCAAGTTCTTACTATTTTTCAAAATGAATGACTTAAATATGTTTAGAATTTTGTAACGAGATTCTACAGACTTATTTTCTTTTCTATTACTTAGAGAAATAATTTTTGAAAATTCTTTATATAGTATGTTGGCAACAAATCAAGTTCAAAAATATTAATTCCTGATAAATAATAGACTTTCAAAATTATAAATTAAAATTTTCTGAAAAACAGGATCGTTTCAAAAATATATTCAAAATATTGCAATCATTTTGAATTTCTGAATTAAATATTAATGTTCTACTGAAGTAAGTCTCTATAATACTTTTGTAAATTTTGTAGGGCTCTATTTGAGGCACCGTTTTTTAGGAAATGAATAGGTATTTGTTTATTTAATAATCATACTTTTAATATGGCATCTATTTTCTACTTAACTATAGTGTTTGTAGAATAGAATGCTAATCAAGAGAAAACTTGAATCTTAGGCATTGCCAATAATCTCTATTTCAGATTATTCTAATATAAATATCTAATTTATTTCAAAATTAATGATTAAAAATTATTAATTTTGATTTGAACTAATTGTGAAAGTAATTAATTGTGTACTTTAAAAACAAAGAGAATAAAAGCGATTCTCTAAACAAAACCGTTTTTAATGTTTCTCTAAAAATTGCGTATTTTCAATTTTTGAAATTCTCAATAGTAATAGTAAACATATTTGTCCATTTTTTTAATTCATGCAGGCTGATGTTAATACTAATGTAAAAAAAAAAATCAATAATCTCAGTTTATGATTTTCATTAAAAATTATCAATTTTGTAACAATTTTACATTAGAATTAACGATTTTCAAGAAAAAAGTATAAGCGTATTTAAAGGAGAAAAATCTCATCCTGAAAATTTCTAAATCCAGAAAAAGGAATAGATTATATTCTGTAATCATTTGTAATATTTTATGTCACTGAAAGTTTATCTAATAATTTCTTAGAGCTTTAGTTAAATAAAACATGTACAAATCTGATAACTCAAAAACGATATATTGTTGACTATAAATTTATGTTTATTTTTAAAACCGTTGCAGCTGCTCTGAAAATATTTCTTACTGTTTCCGAAAGCAAGCGCTTACTTTCGAACTAAAAAGCGTGTCCTTCAGATTTGCAGAGTAAAGTAAGCAAAACATCTGTTATGCTTGGACGTTGTGGAAATATTCCAACCTGTTTTTTAAAAAGAGACATGGGAAATATCAGGTTCTCAAATGCAAAATAAATTAAAACTTAACATTTCAAAACCTGATATTTTGTAAACATGCGTCTTCTATTTTTTTTATAGGAAACCTGTCATTTATTCTAAATTATTGCAGAAGTTGTATAATGATTTTAAATTTCCTACGATTAATTGAGTTGTACAATAGTATTTTGACGAATCTATTTATTTTTAAATTTTTTGAATGTTGTAAGTGATTTTTTTAATTGATAGATCTCAAAATGACATCTAAAGGAAGTCCCCAGTTTAGATATATTCGAATTTGACAGTACTAGATTTTTATACATAAAAGTGTAGTATAATAGTATGTAGTATAATATTACATTTGCGTATAATATTCAAATTTGAAGCTTAAACTGCAAGACGCTTTGAATCAAATTCGAACTATTAGTCTAAAATTTCTTTTTTTTTTTTGCCTGGAGAAAGAATTCTTCGTGATTCTTTGAAATATAAATTAGTTTTCAGCCATTCGTCGGAATTAGGTTTTCCGTGTTATTTTAATAAACTTGGGAAAAAAATTTTGTTGATTATTTGAAGAGTCTTTTTGAGACATTACGCTGAACTATTTAAAAAAATAGCATCATTTTAGAAATAAATTGTAAAAATTTATTTTTCAAAAAATAAACTCTTCGAACATTTTAAAAAGAAGCTTTCCTTTAATAATTTCTCAATGTCACTTTTTGAAAATGGAAAAGTACCTTAAAGCACATTTTGAACAAATTTACGTAATAAGATAAATGATAAAAAGAGACATTTAAAGTAATAATTAAAAAAAGAACTACTTTTTGGATATTTTTGCTTGGATATTTTTTGGATATTTATCTAGGGATATTTTTGCGCTTTTAAACCTTTGAAATTTATTATAGCTAGAGAGTGTTTCTTCGAAGCCTTTGCAACTAATTTTGAATTAAAAAATTATTCCTGTCTATTGACATGGCACAATGGATCTTCAGTAAGATCATGAATGCCTTGTTTCGTAATGGCAGACAACAGTTATGATATATGAAATGTTTTCTTGAATCAAGTGCTTTTATGAATCTACCATGCTAATACGAATTGGATGAATTTATTCTGACCTATTGCAAACAGAATTTGACATGGAAGTACAGTTATAGTCAACATTCATAAACCGATTTTTATTGATTTAATACCTTGTTACATTTCTATATTCATTCAAAATCGCAAAGCGACAGATGTTCAATCCTTTGACAGATTTCTTTAAAAACTTGATAAGAATCTAAATTTAGGTTGCTAAAACTAGTACTATCTAGTTGTTTAATACGTTTTTACAAGATATATTTCCTATAAAATGATTTCGCTCAAAATTCTTTTAGATATCTACAAATTTAGTATGATGTTCACTTACCAAATTTTACCGATCAAGCTCAGAGTGTTTTTTTAATTATGTTGGCAGGTCATTACCATAATACTAAAAATGTATTTTTTGAGCTCAAGCTAACCTGAAATGTAGATATCCGCCAAAGTATCGAGTTCGACTTTTTCGATGATTTTAATAATTTTTCTATACTTCATATGGGAGAAAGTAAATGGTAATTCAGCTCAGATAATTCAAGTGTTAAGAAAAAGATAATGTCTTCAATTAAAATATTTTTAATTAAAAATAATTTGCATAAGTTAACAAAATGAAGTGCAATTCATCTTAATACATAAAATAATAAGACTGTTTTGGAAAAAATTTTGCTCTCTGTTATCTATTCAAACTCATAATAAACTGCATGTCAATGAAATAAGATGGCACAGATGTTGAGGAAAGAAGAGGTCAGCAATTAAAATTTGTAATATCTCTAACTATAGCTTATCTGGTGAAAAGGCAATGGCCTTTGTACAGATTAAGGGGAAAGTTCTGTTCCAGATTAGTAGGTCAGGGATCGTAATTTCTTCATTAAGATTCCAATTGCAATGGTTAAAAACTTCCTCTCCCGACTTAAATTCTGTTTTTCTCTCTTCTCGATCTGTAATATTCTAGATATTTCTCTTTTATTTTTCTTTCTATCTTAAAATAGTTGTTTCGGAGCAGGGAACTCGTTTAATGAAGAATAAACCATCTCTTAATGGGGTATCATGTCACAAGAACTAGTTCTATTGAAACCGAAACAAACTGGTTTCACTTTGATAGAGTGAAAGTTTAATGGGAGTCTACCTGGGAAATCTTTTTAAGGTATATGACCCTGTAATTTTATGCCAGGTATGTGAGGGAAAAAAGAGGGTTTGGTTTCTAATGTAAAAATTATTGAGTTCCAAGACCTTTGGGAATATTTCTAATTTAGGAGATTGCCTTTTATGTTTGGAATATATTTTGAGTACTCTCATTTGCTAATGATACACTGCAATGTATTCGATAGTTCTCATTTCAGATATGTATAATTTTAGTGTGGATTGGTGCATAAAGTTGAATATTTAGTACATCCTAAAGTAAAATTCCTGCAGAAGTTAAGAGAAAAATCTCCTTTTTAAAAGATCTCTTTTTTAACATAATATTTTTCCCAGTACCCCAATTACTTTCATTATGAAAATGTGTAATATTATGCATGTGTTATTGCAATAATGCGGTATCGATTATTGCTTATTTCGTTAATGCTTAACTTGTGAAACGATTAATGGCACTACGTATTGTTATTTTCTCAGAAAGCATTTATTGAACAAATTTTTGATTATAAGCATCTGATATTGCTCTTAAAAACTCAACAACATTAAGTATATTATTAATAATTATTCTGAATTTATAATCAACGAAGTAAAAATGAGTTGAATTTTTAAACAAAACAATATTTGTAGACATGCAAATATAAATTAATAAACTCAATATTTTCATCAAAATCGGGCGAGTGATATTAAGAATATAAATACAAATAACAAACATAGATCAAAACATTATGAACTGAAGATTTGAGATGTTTAAAAGTTGTATTAAAATTTGAACTTTCGAAAGATTTAAGATTATTTTTTTTATATAATTATAACGTTTAGATAATAATTTTGTTTCACGATTATGAATTTATAAATCTCATTTAATTCAGCTGCGATTTGTTATCTCACTTCTTTTATAAGGAAACTTTATTGAGAGCAACGGTAAAAATATAAGGCATAAGGTTTTATTTTAAGGCTCATTAAGATATAACTTGTAATTGGTATCTAATTAATAATCTTCATTGCAGCTTACCAAGCAACTGCTCAGTCATGCCATCTGAGAGAAGTGGATCTGTGCGTTGCTACAATGATCTTTCATTATCAAGGCAGTGGTGTGCCTGTAGACGAAAGTGGAGTCGAAAGCTTGTGCGAGTGAGTAGCAGATTTGTTTTTTTAAATAAAAAAAGAATGTCGGAATCCCAGGTATATAGTAAAAGTAAGGTAAGGTAGGAATTCGGGCAAAAAAATACTGGAAATCAATGGACTCACAAAAAACTTGTAAATTATCATCCTTTTAACAAATGAAAGAAATAATTTGCTTCACTTGTTAACAGAAAAATAATTAAGTGATTTCTAAAAAAAATTAAATTCGTTATATTTCTCAGCAAATAATTGATTGAATTATTTATAAAGCATCCATTGTGTTATGAGAATATAATTTAAAAGAGTATGTATAGTTAGGGTATATAACATATAAGATTAATTTTAGAAACGAATTTCGAAAATTGTTGTTTTGTTGGTATGTAGGTAAAAAGAGAAAAACAATTAGTTTGTTTTTCATGAAACAAAAACTGACCTATTTCTTATAAAATCATCACTACTTCATTGATTTAAAGAAAAATTAAGTTCAAAATGGAATTAAATTCACTATTTAAAAAAAATAGTTTACTTCACTAAATCTAATGACATGTGCTTTTTTGTGTTTTAAACATCAGCCTAGAGTACAGTTTGGTAATATATTCTCAAAATCTCATCAGTTTTTCCCTTAAATTCTTTGAAATTCAGAATTTTTAAAATCATCGAAAAATTTCTAATTTTTCGTTTATATTTTATTAATTTTCGACTGTGGAAAATAAGTATATCTTTTATCATATGAATCAAAATTTTGAAATTATCTTTCCCTTCGTAAAAATGTTTTTGAGGAATGTCTTCCGATTCTCAACTTACTGTATTTAAACTAGGTCTATTGATGAAACTACTCAGTGCCTGAGGAACTTCACTAACAAATGCATGACTCCAGTGCAGAGAGAAGTTCTGCAACTTGTTGCTGAAGGCTCCGAGGCAACCGTGAAGGATTTCTGTACTCCAGGATCAGAAGTGAGAGTCAGTAAGTGTTGTTTAAATTATTTTTTGTCTATGTTAATGAGTAAAGAAAACTTTTATCATGTCTGTATTGAATCACAATACAATATTTCAGTTAATTAAGCTGCAAGAAGGAGTTCTAGCAACAAGGTCTTCAATATTTAAAAAAGTTAAACATTTCATATCGAACCTGAATTTTTCATCATTATGTGTAAAGAAGAAAATAAGTCTCTTAGTATTTCTAACCATCGTTCTATGTAACGTAGAAATATTTAAACGATATATAATAGGATCGAATGTAATTAAATTTGATTAGTTTCTAAATTATACGATTGGGAAACAGCTATTTTTCGGAAGCCTTATTAATGACAATATCAGAAATATACTTTTCCTGAAAGCATAAATTGTGAATATTATTTTATATTAAAATTGAGGAAATGGACACTAATACGTTTTGGAAGAAGTAACCATCCAATTTTAAATCTATTAAGGCAAGAAAATATTAACGCCTTTTGAAAATTCTTTCAATTAAAGAAGAATTTTTACGACGCATTCAATAGCAAAACATTACACAAGAGTAGCTAAAAAAGACAGGAAACAATGTTTAAAAGTGCCAATTGAAATATCCCACAGGTCAAAGGAATGTTCTTTATTTTATTTATTAACATCAATCGGTGCTCACTGATTTTTCATTATCAATGCAAAATAAATAGCATAAGGAAATTACGAAACAAAACATCATCAAAATATTTTGATAATTCAGAAATATACCTTATGTTTAAGATTTAATATGATTTTGTAATAGAAAATTTCCATCTTACTAATATAAGAAGGAAAAAAAGATTATCACATCTCAAAAATTTTTTTAATAATTTTTTTCCTCCAGAATTCTTGAAACATGCCAAGTGCTTGGGAGAAGTCCACGCTGATGACAGCATGAGGGAATGTATGGTTGGCATGCAGCTGGCCATTGAAAAGGTTACTGAAACCCAGTTCGACAAAAGAGTCGGAACACTCTGCTGGTAAGAAATCTTTTTAAAAAAATGTTTTAATGTATTTGAAATTTTAATAACTGGCCGACAATTTTTTAATGAGACATAAGTAGCATTAAAAAAACAAATATTAAATGTTGTATACTGAGAGATAAAAAAAACATACCAATTAAAAGTGTAACTAGTTTGTTTCTAAAATTGCCGTACTGGAAAATACCTTTTATTAATAATGAAAGCTAAAAATACAGTTTTAAATATCAAAAGAAAATAAATGAAATTGATGTTAGTTTAAAATGTTTATATAATAAGGTTAGATATGATAGTGCTTATTTGAAATGTACGGGAAGAAAAAAGAAATTTATTTGAAATAACAGGAGGGAATTTGATCAACTGAAAAATTATCAAATAAAGATGTCAAATATGAGTTTCATATTTGATAAGAAAAATATGAGCTGCTATATGATAAGTTTATGAAAATGAAAATTATTCATGCATCTTCCGTATTCAGAACAAATCTTAAGCATTTATTTCCATTTTTATAAATTTTAATCTGCCATTTAACTTAATTAAAAGTTTTTTTTTTCAATTTGTAATAGTACAACTATTGAAAATAATAATAAAAAAATTCTTGTAAATATGATCTTTCATTTTAATCAAACACAACATTTTCTTTTAATTAATTATAAATTTAAATGTGATACCGCAGCCCTATTTTTCAAATCAATCAAATTTTGTTTTATTTTCAAATACATCAATGCTGGTTTAAAAAAATTAAGAAGTTCTGCTAAAACTGCAATTTACAGCTATAACTGCAATAGAGTAAAGAAGAGGTTTGTACAAATCTTCAAAGCTATCAAAGTAAAAATTGCCATGTGATGGTGTAGTATAAATGAATATTGTCACGCCTATTTATGACTAATTCTCATCGGATGAATTTCTTGCTTAATCAATTATTTTCTGTCCTCTAGCGGATTCCGAAAATTCCTTGAATGCGGTGAAAAACTGACCGAACAAAAGTGTGGACGTGAAGCTGTCGAAATGGGAAGGACCATCGCAGAACTCGCAGTCACTGAGCTCCCCAACGTAGTCTGCCATTCTTTTGATCCCAACAGCAATTCTTGCCAGGCACTCCTGCCCCCTAAAGGTTCCACTCCAAAAGGCACTCAATCCAGTTCTCAGCTGGCCCGACTCCTTGCTACAGCTTTAGGTAACTAAATAAGAGACCCCAGGAGCATCTTCAGGGCATGAACTGAAATGGACACAACCCTGAATGAGATCAAAGAAACATTAAATGATAGCTGTTCTGCTTCCTGTAAACAATAACTTGGTCTTCTAGGTCATGACTTCCGGCCATTTATTTACTCTAATTGGAATGGATCCATTAAAAAGATCACAAAACAAAACAGGAACACTTGGAAATTTTTTGATTGTTTATTGAATCCTCTCCACTAACTAACTGCGCAAAGCTAATTACGAATTAATCCAACAGCATACTAGTTCTCATTTAGATTTTAGTTATTTCCTTGACCTAAAAAACTATCTCAGTTTACAATAATTTTAAATTTATATATTTCATGAATTCTCTGAATTGCATTTTGCATAAACCTTTTACAAAACCATTTTTAATATGTATACTAGAATTAACGGAAGTATGAAATAAAATGAGAAATAAAAGTGGATTCATACAATGTCGGTACATTTTAGTTGATTACAAATAAAAATATATAAAATAATGAAATTTATTAAAAAATCATTAAATATATGAAATATATTAAATTTTGTAGAACTAGTTTGTCTGATTTTACTGGATTATAAAAAGCAATTATTTTGTTTTCTGTCATAGACTTGAAGACTATTACAGAGTAACTAAGTTGCTTGGATCTCATAATTAAGATGTATGACAGAAAAAGAAAAAACATCTAAAATTTTGAAGAAATTTTACGAATTTACTCATTTAAGAAACAATTTCTGGCAGAACTAAGCAAGAAATAATTTTGAGATGCGCAGATTGCTTCTTACTGGGATTGTTTTGAACGCTTTAGTTCCCTTTATTGCACATAAAACATTTTCATTGCACTCTGCAGAAACCAAAGCATGGAAGTAAGATTTAGTGAAATCTTAAAGGTGTTTAAAGCGATTACTTTTTACTTGTAAATTGGCACTGTCTATCAAATGATATCGAAAATTGTTTCAATATATCAACAATTCGACTTCGTGTATGTGAATTAATGAAAGACACATTTTAAAAATACAAACATGTATTTTGCATTAAAATTTGAAATCTATTGATTGACCAGAATAATATTTTGTCATGATCAATATTGACAAATGTGATTTGTAATGTGAATACAACTTGTGTCTGTATATTTATTGAAAAGAAAAGCTGGCGTTTTTTCATTAGAAATAAAACTGTATCTGTACTGTGATTGTAATAAAATTGTTCAAAAATTTCTGAAGTTTTATTCATTTAAGAGTTATTGTATTGAAAGGAGACATAAATTTCACGAAATACAAATAAAAATTTAAATACAATTTTCTTCTAAGATTGCATACATAATGTGATGACTGTTGTGTCTATGATCTTTATTAACTGAAAGCAATAAACATTGAACATCCTTTAAGTATATTGTATGGAAATAAAGCTTTCCATCTACATTTGAATAATTACACATTTATGATGGGAAGATATAAGAAAATGATTGTTCTTTTAAACGTTTTCTGCTAAATAACTTTCTGGACGACATAATATTAAGAGTGCTTCTTAAAATAGCTTTTGTATTTAAGTCAATATTAAGATTTATTTAAAATGAAGCTCCACAACAATATATAAATTGAAAAAAAGATGCAAACTTTTTATTTTATTTTTTAATTTAGAGAGCATAGGTAAAGTAATTAGAAACTATTGCAATATATTATTTAAATAAACCTTTTTCTATCGAGAAGTGAAATTTATAGAATATATATAGAATAAAATTTTTATCAATTTCATACTCCGTAAAATAATGTTGCAAGAATAAAGGTTTTCAAAAAATCCTGACACTTGGAATCCTGCTGATTTCAGCGGTTTTACAGAGCACGTGTTGAATTAATTAAATAAAGTGGAATTGGATCAGGAAATAGGAGACCATTTTAGAATGAAATTAATATCGGTTAAATTAAGGTATAAATATGGAAATTAATTAGGTTTAAAATTATAATACACACACACACACACACATATATATATATATGGCATAGAAATCGCCTTTATTCCTTTTGGCCGAATGACAATTGTCAGATGTAAACAAATCGCCTATGAACATTTACACCTACACATTTTAATCAGTGTTTCTCTTGGCAAATATATAAAGCTGAAAAATATATTAGAAATGATAGGTAAACCGCAATGTCAATGTAAACTCCAATCAGTCTGAAAAAGAATACCTGAAAGAAATCAAGATGATAAAAGTAGGTGTCAAATGTAAAACGTAATTGGGAATGCAATAGATATGACTTGCCTATGAAAGTTGATATTTCTAAACTGCAATCTAAAAAATAAATATTTTTGCATTACATCAAAGCGTAAAAGTTTTCTTTTTAATGACAGTAGCTTCCTTTTGAGAATTTTAATCTTTTTTGCTATTTTTTTAATACTGGATACTCTATCTCTAACAACGTCTTAAGAGTTCTAA
Organism: Argiope trifasciata; assembly: GCA_026543055.1. Taxonomy (NCBI): domain Eukaryota; kingdom Metazoa; phylum Arthropoda; class Arachnida; order Araneae; family Araneidae; genus Argiope; species Argiope trifasciata. The sequence goes on along the minus strand of JAPMOQ010055289.1, from coordinate 865,252 downwards.
AATGAAGGGACATCTATAAAATCAGTCAATCCTTTGCTACTGCTAATGTTAAGCTAAGATTAAAAAATTGAATTTTTCTTTTTGCTTTATTTTACGGTAATTTGATTATTTTTGAATTGCGTATCAGATTTCATTAGTATAGAGCAGTGTTTTGTTTTAATCAAAAAAATGGAAATAAAAATGCGAAATTATTTGGGGGGGGGGGGCTTATAATCATGTATAATGAGGAAATTAATCTCGATGTTAACTTTTTTTATTGAATATAAGCACTCTCTTTCCCTTATTTGGAACTCTCTACACAAGACTATTACTTATTTGTCATACTCCCTATACAAGCTAGTAAGAAAAATATATTATACTTGCATATTTGTTTAGAAATTTTTTTAAAATATTTCGTGTTTTTAACGATAAATGAAACTTGAATTGTAGAAACAGTGGTGGGTATCCGATATTAGACAGAATAAGCAATTTCTATAAATCTCTGAACTGAAGAAGGAATCACAGGTTGGTGGAATAAAAGATGTTAGCCTAAAAAATAAATAGATATGTTAGTAAAAAATGCAAATCATCTTAATTATAAAATAAAAAATAATAATGTGATTACTTTGTTAAGTATAAATGTTCAGTTTTATATTTGTTTCATATTGAGCGCTTTTTACTTTCACGTATACGTTGTGCAGAGAACGCAGAATAATCATAAAAAAAATTAAATAGATTTTGACGACCTCTCTCAGTTCGAAAAATAGATATTTGACAAATGTTCATCTGAATGCCTATGACAAGAATAACTCAAAAATACTTTCAGCTAGAGAACTGAAATTTAGCATAAACACGTTGATGTTGATGATGATGTTGTCGTGTCCATGTTTCCACCTAAAGGGGGTGCAGTAGCCTCTGAGGGTAAAGACCCCTGAGAACCCAGAGGGCAGAAATCTAACTCCTAGCCCAAATAAAGGTGACACACACATTCGCTTGCACAACCCCTTTTTACAAGGGGGCTGATTCATACATCTCACAGATAGAACACAGCACAGCTATGCTTGAGCCGGGACACGAACCCAGGACGCCCAGATCATGGGGAAGACAAGGCACCCCTATGTCAGAACGTATAAACACGCTTAAAATCAAATTTTTAGATTCCATCAAATTTTGAGCAAAATCTTTTCAGAGAAATTTTTCTTGTATGGCTGACTATTTGAGAATAGGTTCACACAATAACTACAAAATGAAGTGAGCTAGACTAACAAGATTCAGTAAGTATATTCAACATCAGAATGCAAACACATGTCAAATTTTGAGCCAAATTGACTGTCAGTTGGTTCGTACTTTCAGAAATATGCAAACGAGATCAATCAAAAACTCAGTGGCTTAAATAAATCCAATATGGTATGAGATTTTGTGATTTAAAGGGCTGTTTTGAGTCGAATTTTTCTATCCAGCGTTGGATGATAACACGCCTAAAACACAAATTAAATTTTTGAATGATATTAATCTATGCAAAGTTATCCCCGACATGACAAGTTTCTTAGAGAATATGCTAAAATGTTTTGAGTTGACCACTCCCACCTGTTCTTTATAATATTTATAAGCTCCGGGCATAAATAATAACTTATCCAAACATTGATCCGCTGTTTGTAATTCATATACAAGTAATACCACATAAATTTTCATTAATTGTCTAGAACAAAAAATAACGTAGAATAAATTATTAACAGGTTGATTAATCTAAAAAAGTGCTGTAACGTAAAACGTAAATTGACCTGTTTGTAAAAGAACCAGCCTTCTATTATGCCTCGCCTAAGGTTTCAAAATGCCTATCATCCTACTCGCGAAATTCCTAAATACGTCACAGTACGTAAATGATTGAACCAAAATATTTCACTCCAGGCTTTGTACGAATTCAAGATGGATCACAAACTTTCATTAACAGAAACATCGTACAGAGAGCCAGGTGTTCTCTAAACGATTTCGGTGAATCAGAAAGATGGGTGGAATTTTCTCATGGGAAATTTCCCTGAAGGCCGCCATTTCACAATTCATCCCTATTTTGAAGTGTGCAATCTTCATTTTGCCTTTTACCCCAGGCGTAGATGTTTCCTTTCACTAATTAGATTGTATGATACTGGCACTATTTCTCAATATCCTCAACCAGATACCTTTTAATCTAGATTTTTTTCTCAAGGAATCATTACTCAAGAATTCGAAATAGATAGGTGAAAGTTATTACAGGGTGAGATTGCTAAGAAAATGTGATTAGTACTGTGGGCTAGTATTCTTTTTAAAGAAATATGATACTGAAAATCAGCAGATTATGATCCGGCACTGAATGTTATTTAGAATCCCCAAGCTATTGAATTCTATACTTAAGATGAAAATTTATTAAATGTAGAAATAAGTATTTCATTTACTATAAGTTAATAATATGAAGTAATTCTTACCTATAGGATTCCAGTTTTAAGGATGAAAACCGATTTAGGTAACAAAAAGTGTAGCGATAGAAGTGGAACTTTTTATTGAAAAAAAATTAGTTGATAAAGTAGATAGAATATAAATAAAGTAAACTAAATTGTAATAAAAATGGTAACCATTCAATGCCTAAATCGTTAAAAAGTCAAATTATTTGTGATGGCTTTTAGGAAAAAAGCATTTATTTGTAATGTTATATATATATATATATATATGCCTTAAAAATAGAGTCATTTTTTTCGTAAAATAGTTACTTTTTAACAAAAAAGAGAGTATTATGTATATTAGGTAGTCATAAGATGAGACTGATCACCTTGTCCTGTGTCAATTCAGAAGTTCAGTTGAAAATCCGTAGGGGAAAAACAATGCAATTCAAATTATGGAGCTTTCAGCCTTTTTGGTTTGATTAAAATAACTATCTACATACACCAGCACTTTAATTAGAATCTGAGAATACTGAACCTCATTATATTGGTTAATTGCAATAATTTAACCTTCAAATATTTGAAGATTAATGGCATTATAAAAAGAGACAATAATATGAATCAGGCAAGAAAAATCGCAGCATTCCCAAAATGTTCCATGTATAAATGCGGCAATCAATTTATTTCATCCAGTTCAATAGCAATTCTTCTACAGCTTTCAATGTTCAGAACAAAACAAAACAGAAAAAAAACCTCTGCATAAGCAGTTTTCCTCTCCTTGTAGAAATTATCAAAAAAATACTAAAATATACCACACATGAGCAGCGATTAACAAAACGCCTTTGAACTGATATGAAATATGTAAAGGCTATGATGAACAATCCTGAACGTAGATTATCGTTTTCATCCGGTGTCGGTAGGAACGAGATATGCCTGTTATAGATTTGTTTTGTCTATATCTGAAATTTGAATTGAACCACAAAAATGACCGATAATTATTTATAAATAAAAACTGATTAAAATCTTTTTCATTAGTAAAAGAGGAAATAACGTTTGTGCCGTGCTCTTATTTTAACTTGAGAACTTCCGCAATTTCCTATTGTTCATTCGTAACTGAATAAACTTTTTTCACCAAGAAAAAAATGCAAGGAAATATTTTGAAGTTTAATTTTTAATTAAAATTAATGTTAAAAATTCATGCTTTTTTGTTAAAAATTATTAATATCAATTCAAAAATTTTACTGTCATTTTTGAAATTGAATTTTTTTTTTAATGCAACAGACGATTAAGAAAACATAGCGAGCATTTTGTTTCTATTTTAAGCCACTGATATTGTTATTTTTTGTATACAAAAAATAATATCACAGGCTTAAAATTTATTGTAATCCTTAAAAAAGGAAATTGGTAGTTTGTCTAATCTCCATTTTTCTGAATTCTTCTTGAATCCGAAATATGCATTTTTTAAAAACTTAAGATATATACAAAAATAAGTACACAGAAGGAAAGTACTGTAACCTTCAAAGACTTTGAATTCGTGAGTTTGTAAAATTCTTCAAGTTTCAGTCTTCCCTGAGTTCAAAAAGGAATAATTTTGTTTCCCTATCCGCCTGCCTATTTATTAGTGAACGCGATAATTCACACGAGCAAATTCGGTTCATGGTCTAAACTGAAATGTGTAAAAATTTATCAAATTTTTTATCAAAAGTTTCTCCAAACAATGATATTTAAAACATGCTTAACTATGGATAAGAAAATTGAAGAAAAAACGTTGTATTTAAATTATTAAAAAGCATTGCCATATAGAGATTGAGACCCTTTATTGGCATATTCGGTCTTTGCATAATTTTTAAGTCATTTTCATCAATTTTTCAAATTTTTAGCTCTTAATAAGTTTATATGTTGAAGTTTTAATCACTCTCTATAATATCTACAGTATATATAAAACTAATGATAAAATTGCTCATATTTCTTATTTTTAAATGGCAACAGTCAGATGCAAACAAGCTGTCGAACGGACGTGTTAACATTACATTGAATGTTTTTACAACTGCATTCAATTCAAACTCCGCGGAGATAATTAATAGATATAAAAATATTAATCTACAAAATAATAATCAAAAATCTTTAGAGTTTTTTACCTATCTAATTACCATTTTAAAATTTTAAGACCAATTGCTAAATTTTTATATTTAGCAGTTATATAATTTTTACCGAGTTTGAATGTTTTTCAGAAATTTATTTGGATTTTTTTTAAAAATAGATTTTATAACTGTAATGAAATTCAAGTCATTTTTATTATTTCGAGAAATATATACATAATTTCAGAAATTTCCTACATTATTAAATGCTAACGAAACATTTTCTTTATTATGTGAGTACTTTAAAATGAATTAAATTCTGTTAACTTGTAATTGATTGAATTAATTGTGAATACTTTAGATTAAATTATGTTAAATCTAAAAATAGCGTGCAAGTAGAAAATGGATTTATAATTTCATTTCTAATGCCGTCGTAATGCCACGGGACTTGATTTCATAGTAAATATTCATTATCATAATGCTCAGAGTAAATGTGAATAATTTTAACATGATTTTAAATTGCATGAATGATTTGATACTTAAAAATACCTTGTTGAGGATATCATGTAAATAAAGTTATATGTAAGTATCTAATCAAAATTCAACACTAACAAAATTCTCGCTGAACCACAGGATCACGAAAATTGACTAATATATAATAGTCACCTTTCGTGATTATGTGATTTCTGATAACAGTCACCTTTCGTGATTCACCAGCGTGATTCGGGATCGTTACATCATTAAAAAAATAAGGTTAAAGAATTAATAAACTGAAATTTTAACAGTTTCTTTTTTGCCATCTCTCAAGAAAAAGATCAAATCGATTATCAAATTATCAAATCGATTTAAGGATTTGATTGATCTTATTTGGATTACGTTGTATTACATTGATTTATGAATTTTTTTCATTTGGTTTATGCAAAAAAAAAAAGACTACACTCTGATTAAGCAGTGTCGTGCAATATGCCATTTAGATGAAACAAGTCCAGTTCTCCAATATATACGGTTAAGACATTGATTTAAAAAAGACAGAGCTAATTACAGCCTTCTAGAAAAAAAGAATTATGACAGCAATCCTACTGGAAATGACATTTTTTGCCTTGGACAAAGCATATTATGAGATCAAACCTGTAATGCCCTGGTCTATTGAATTTTACATTTCAGCGTATTTTTAACCTTATATAAATATTAATAATTTATTTTGCTAAGATTCGTATTTCATTTGAATAACTTTATAAAAATATTTTCTTTATTTCAATTTTGGTTCCAGTAGTTGTGTTCTATTCAATTTTCGTGAATAGATTTATTTTAATAAATATTAGATATTTATAAAAACTGTAAATACTTAATTTAATCTTTTAAATTTTTATAAGTTGTTCACTTTGATAAAGTATTAAAAATACATCTATATTTCATATTTATTAGATCATGTATGTTTTTCACAAACTTCTTTAGCAACAAAACTAGTCCCATTTATTTAACCGATCTGCTCGGGCCTTTATGCTACCTTAACACAACAACCAAACTGAGTTGCCTAGTCTGCCAAGTAAGAAATTTACCAATGTTTCTACTGCATGGTTTGGAGCATATATTGAAGTAACCATATTAAATTAAGCGTGAACGAATAAAATTACTAATTATTGTTATCAGTCTTTCTTGTTAATGTAATGGCTTTCGTTTAAATTATTATGAAATTGGCATAAAAATTACTCAAAGCAACTTTTTGTTCTGCAACAAAAAGAAAATATGACTGTTTTCCTTTTGCGACATAAAATGGCATCACAGTTATAATTTTCAGAAATATGATTCTACTGATCTATGTCAATCAAACAAGGAAGTATTATGACCAGGAAGTTCTGATAATCGTTTATTGTAGAAAAAATTAACTGCTATCTGACGTTTTTAAATCTTGCAATTTTTTTCCGTTCTTTCTGACGAATGGCACATAAACATTAACTATCTGTGTTTGGTTTCTTTTATTTCTATTTAAAAATATTATTCAATGAATAAGACTACCCAAGAATTCTCAATGAATAAACCATTTCAACGAATTAAATATATTATAATGATCTCCGAAATTGTTTTGTTCAAAGTGTCAAGACAAATCAGATACTCTTCGGCAAAATATTATTTAAATATTACTATAATATCGATCATCTAGAAATTTTGTTACCTGTTGCATGGTTCGAAGGGAATCCAATTTTCCTTTTTAAGTGAAATATAAACAACTAAGTTTTGTCAAAAAATATGGGTTTTTACTATTTAATTTTAAGAAAACAATGCCTTAAAGAGTAAAATATATTTAAATCTTATTGTTTTACTCCTACATAAATACATTTGTTTTCAGTTTTGATTCGTATCTTCATTGAAGTATTGTTAAAATATCCTAACGATAATGTATGTCATTCAGAACATCAAACAACTCCTATATCATATCTCACAATATCTATCCTATTAATATTGATATTTTATATCAATATTAATAGGATATTTAATCATTATATAAAGAATAATTATTTTTTAAAAAGTGTGCTGATCTATGAGCCCTAAATCCGTATGTATTCATAATAATCATGGCAAGCAATAGTGACTCCAGGTATTTTGAGGTAAACGTCGTGGAAAATAGAGGGGAAGAGCAAATTAGATTCGAATGACTGTTTCAGAAACAAAATTCGAATTTGCAAATGACGACATCGATAATTAATTCCTCACCTAAAATATCTGCCATTGAGTTAAAAAGTATCAATAAAAACGCAATGTTTTTGGAAAAAGAGGATTTAACATTGAATAATTTTATGGAAGAACATGAGGATAAATGATGATGTTCATATTCAATGTGTTATAAAACGAGGAGATAGACGATAGTGTAACTTCAAAAATTCCTTATTTAATAACAACATGATGTTTCTTCCTCAAGGAAATAATATAATAATAACTCTTTAACATCATGTCCGCTTCGAAAACTCACTCGTCCATGTTTTCCAGACAAAAAAAAAAAAAAAAAAATCAAAGAATATAACACTAATCTGAAGGCCTGAACACTAGTTTGTCTGAAATCCCAAAATCCCATGTGGATTCTATCCAGTATAATATAGAGTTTTGCAGAATTCATAAAAAAATGAAAGAGAAATGTACATGAATAACAAGAGAAAAATATTTTTTACACGATAGCAAAGGTAACGACTTACATGATTGTAAGTAGCTCTCATAAAAGCTAAGAAATATTTTAAAATGCATGCAAGTCAATTTTAAGTTGGGTAAAATTGGAAGATACTATCCAGTACCTTCTTCTTTTATACAGCCGACCACCCGGTCACCACTGAACGTAGCAGTATCGACAGGAACTATCCAGTACCTCCCAAATTTTTGAGTAGAAAATTTCCAAATTTTTATATTTCGGCGATTATTTAAAGTATACTATAATAAATATCTTAAACAACTCTGGTTTTGAGAAATTATGATACATAATCAATGACAAAAAATGTTGATATTTTTATTAAAATAAAGTTGTTAGTGAATTTTGTTTCTCAGTTTTAATTATATACATATATCGAATATAATCATCACAAGGCGAATATAATCATCACATCATAAAGGCGGAATAATGAGGGAAATGTAATAACTTAGGTCTATGTCCTTTTAATAATGACTTTTCATATACATTTATTTTTTTGCAGCTTATTTCCATTGCTTAATTAATTTATTATTTCGGGAAGACATTTGCAAAAACATTCGTTCATGTTGCACAGTCTGTAATTATTAATTATTTTCTCAACTAATTTCCAAGCTACAAGATTCTGCTCCGCAATATTCTAGAATAAAGTTCAGAAAATGAAAACAATTTGGTTTTTGCTAAACTAATAACATGCAATTTCAAACGGTGATTTTGTTCCTCAAAAAAACATCTGCGCTATTTATGCGAAAACGACTTTCAGAAACAGGAGTTAACAAATAACAAATTAGCAATATTTAAATTTCAGTCATAACAAACACATGAAATCATGATAATGAGCAATCTTTGAGAATGAACTAATTGTTTATATCGGGTGTAAAAGCACTTGCAAAATCAAATTAATTGCTGAAGCAGTTTTTGAAAATATTAATTTATGTTTTTTAGAATCTAAACTGGCCATGATTTTACAAATAATTTTTAATGAATGTATATACGTTCCGCTTAATTCATCTAATATGTCAGTCTAGATCCTTACTAGCATGTTAGCAATGCAGATTTATGCATAGGCAGCTGCTGCACTACAAACAAGTCGGATGACAACAATAAAAAGCAGCAATAATCATTAATTAAAAAATAACTGCGTTTACTGATTATTTAGTTAGTCAGTATAAATAGTAGCTAAAACATTTAGTTATATGTTTTTGTAACTTAGTGTCAATGCTTTTCTCATAAAATGATTTTTTTTATTATTTAATTACAAACTTTACTACAACTTATGGTGCTATGCATTTCCCTAGTTCTAACAAGAAGCTTATTTGTAAAGTACAAGAAAAATTTAAAATTTATATTAAAAACATGTATTAAATTCAGAATAAAAAAACTTAGCTAAATCTCCATATCTAGATAATAATAATAATTATAAACGTTGGAAGAAACCAAGATGAAGCCTATGTAGATTTCAATTTCTCCACAACATTTCAATATATTATTGTTAAATGCATCTGAAATACTTTTTAAATACTGATTACTTATATAAGACAGAAAATTAATATATGTTAAAATATAATGTTTTAAATTGTTAGAAGAAATAAAAATATCTCATCGGGAAAGGGGGGGAAAGCGGATTTTCTTAATAATTTGATAAAATGTATTTCTATCAAAAAGTTTTTTTAAATGCATCGAGCAGCACATTTCTACACTCCATTGTATATATATTCTGAAAGTGGTAACTCTTCAGAATACTTTGGAAGGAGCAGTTGTTAAATGGTGCACACTTATTCAACTGTATTCTTAGTCTGGAATAATATGATCAAACTGATTCATTAAATGTATGGTTAAATAAATTAAAGTAACATTATTTGCTTTTTTAAATAATATAACATTTTTTATTGAAATTGCTTTTTTATATTTTACTACGTAATAACGCAGAATAAATGTTTTAAATTTTATATTTGCTCATTGTTTCTGTTTGTTATTATTTTCAACATTTTGATTTATTTCTTGTTAATAGAAAAATTAAATAAGTGTGGTTTGACTCTCCTCTTTATAAATTACTAGGCGCCTTTGGTGACCAACTGGTTCGCCATGAGTGATATATTTATTTTACTTTATCCAGTCACGTGCTAAAAATTGCATTTCTGTAGATTTAATTTACGATGATAGTTTAAAAAAAAAAAAATTTAACATCCGTCATCGTTTTCTTTTATTTTATCCAGTCACGTGCTAAAAAGACATGGTTAAAATATTTATTTAAAAATTCGTTAAAAATAGAGGCTTAAGTTATACATTAAAACACTGATACCATTAGAAAGCTAATTTTTTTATCTTTAAATTTATGTAAAATCATGTTTGTGTGATATTATTTTCGGAAATTATAGCGGAATAACGTCGAAATTTCGCTTAAATTTTAATTAATTGAACTTCTAATTAAAAATTCAAGACAAAGGCTCCGAGGTTAACATTCTCGACCTCCAAGGTATATATGTACCAAATCTGGTAGCTGTACGTCCAATGATCTGGCCTGTGGAGCGCCAACACACACACACACATGCACGCACACACACATACACACATTTAGCTTTATTATAACTATAGATATAGATGATAGTCACTAAATAGTGCTCAGATATCAGAAGAAGAATGTAATATGCATCCGGAATTCAAAATTGATTTGGAATTTTAAGAAGAATTCTTACTAAGCAAGAATTAATTGAGCTTCTGAAGTTTATATAGCTTTCTCAGCACAATATTCCGCATAAATAGCGTTTGCACCATTTTAAAAATCAGTCTTTTAGGTGGTACCCTTTTGTTTATTGGAAATTCTTTGTCTATGTTAAATAAGATATTAAAGATTTGGGTTTAATTTATGATAGTATTTTCATTGTCATAAATTAAATACAAATCGTTGAAATTATTGATGCTAATATTCCATTCAATATTTTTTTCCGGTTATTGATGACTAGAGTTGAGGATTCTGCTTTGTTCTACCAAGTTTCGTTTCGTTTGCAGTTTCTTTTCTTTCTTATAATAGGGTTTTTTTTTTTTTTTTTTTTTTTTACTGAATCAGGGAGATTTTAAAAAATTCAACGCCATAAGTGCAAATATTTCATCAGAAATATTCGTTTAAAATTTTTATTATAAATAAATTATAATTTATTGTACCTAAAGAAATCCTTAATTCCCATATGATCAATTTATCATATTTTTTTAATCATAGTTATTTCCCTTAATATTTATATTATAAAATAAGACAGCGGTCATAATCATACATAAAAAAGTTTTAGCGTTAATATGGTATGCCAGTTGGTGACGTTTTTTGAAATAAGGTATAAATTATGTGGCTATCTTTCGCTTGCGTCTGTCTACTGAAAAGATTGTAATATGCGTATAATTGGAGAAAACCACCATGAAACTTTCTCTTATGCTTTTCATCCTCTTACGTCTGCTTGTTTCTCGTCTTCTTGTTCCTCGTCTGCTAGTTCCTCTTACCGGTATGAAATCGTAAACTTGCGAAGGAATTGCATGGTATTAGCGAATGCTAGCATATAGACTCCTGGCGTGGATTATGCATTTTTATTTTTCGGTCGAACATCTGTTTAAGATGCATTTTCTTAGGCTTATTACGATAAAAATTTGAAATGAAATTGCATTTTCAGTCCCAAAATCATATTCAGTATCACTTAGATTTAAGTCATTGCGTATAAAGATTGTTGCGTCTTTATGCATGCGAAAATATAGGCTGACAGATGGTCAACCCTTTGATAGATTTGATGAGAGTATGCATTTTAGAATCATACCTGTGAATCAAATTTTATTTCTTCATTTCTTTTCGCTTTGAAATGTAGTTCTCCAAACATAAGTGAATTCATCACTTTTAATTCGAATAATCAAACAAAAAAATTTTTTGAATGTATATCGTTCATTACTTAAAAGGAATATACAAATTTGGTCTTAAATGCATATATTAACTATCTTGTTCAAATGGATTTTCAGTTATTATGTTTACATAGAGGCATACACACATGATTTTAAAATTATGTTTTGAGGGGCAGAAAATTCGTCAAATCACGAGATTCAATATTTTTTTATTTATCTTCTATTTCCCACTTTTTTTTTTATTTTACTAACCCTATATTTCTTATAAGAGAAAGTAATTAAAATATATGAATTTCCAGGGAGTTAGGCAAGTTCTTTTTTTCTTCTCTTTATTAAAATAAAACATTACCCTATGGGGTATGTGAAAAATATTGTCATATGAGAAACTAATTGACCACATAATCAACGAGTGGGCACATCGTGCATCTTGTCACTACACCTATCCAAATACTTAAATATGCCACCATTTCGAACTCAAAAATAGAAAATAAAATTCAATCATATTAGTTCTATTGTAGAAAAAAAATACATGCCGTTCCACCTATGGAAAAAAATATCTCCTTTCCTCAAAACAACAGCTGCACTACTTTTATAGAAGCTACTTCCATAACTAGAGTTATTATATAAGAACAAAACAATATTTTAGTCACAGACATTCTAACTCTGTGTTATGAAGCCGACTTTGCCAATGAACGAGCCATTCTTATTGGAGAGATGAGAAAACACCTGCGAGGCCGATTTAATTCCTCTATGAGGAAGTACTTAGGGAGCACAATGGCCAGGTACTCGGGTCACAAAGAACAAGAACAGTTTCCTCGAATGTGTTTCCGAGAAAATGATATGTCTCATCCGAAAGAAAACAACGCCCTAATTTCGCCCGAGCACAACTTGCCTTGTTGGAAAAGAAATAGAAAATTAAATTATTCATTCCACTTTCCTTTTGGTCTCTAAATTACGACACCTGCGGGAGACTCAGTTAAAACTTGGGCAACGGCGATTCCCTCTGGAGAAATAACAGGTTCTGGGTGTGCATTTCGACGATAAGAAGTCGCAGATAAACATTTCATACAACACACTGCTTTAAGTGCACGTTGGAATTTTAAAAGTAACCTGCAGATTTAAAATCGTAACGAATGAATTATTATCTTAAACTTCTTTTAATTGATTTGAATGATCAAGAAAAAAGAAGAAACTGTTGCAGCCTAAATTGAAGTAACAGGTTTAGTCGATTAAAGTTCATTTTCGTTCTAACATTGCTTTAAATTTATGGTTTATGTTTGTGAAATAACTTAAACTCTTAATTTGCAAATTGTTATGTGGCATTTTAAGCTTTTTTTTTACTTTATAGATTCAACTTAATAAACAATTTATTATGTAAATCCATTGAATGGTTTTGTAAATCATTTTAACTTTATTGCAACAGCAGCAGTTGAGAAATAGGTAAATAAATGATTAAAAACCTAAAAAGCTTTTAACTATTTACTTACCTATTTTGAAATTGTAGCTCAGTCTTTTTCTAAAATTTAAAATCAAATTACTTCCCTATGAAATATTATTTTAGCTTCTAGATACAGGCGTTCTGGCATCGAGACAACGCTCTCCCCAGTGATCTGGACTTTCCGAGTTCGAGTCCTATTTCGGGAATGGTTGTTCCTCTTCTGTCTATGTGGTGTGTGAATGTAACTCCCCCTAATGTAAAATGGTGTTGCGTAGACGAATGGTATCAATAAAGTAGCTAAGTCATACGCTTGGCCCTACTTATCGCTACTGAAAAAACAAGAGATGCTCTCTCTGTTTAAATCACCGACAGATAACTTTCAGCGAACTTGTAAAGTGCAGTAAGTCACAACAGATTTGCTAAATTTCATTTTTCTTTGGGATATTTGGGGATATTTCTTTGGGATATTTGGGTTATTTTTAATTCCAAGAGTAAAATCAGATATACCCACATACTCGTTAATTTAAAATTAAAAAAAAAATTGGTTACCTTTTTTTTTTCACTAATTAGCTATATGCCTAAAAACGTACTATTGTCAAACTGACAGATCTGTCACTAAATCTTGCAAAGCATTAAATCCATAACATTGACATTTAGCAAACAACCGATTTTATTAGCAGAAAGTGTAATCTCTGTAAGAATTTGTCCTAAATATAATTATAATTTTAACTAACTAAAATTTTCCCTTATAATTTACATTTGACTTCATTAATTTTGGAGAATATCGAACCAGAATTATCATAAAAAATACTTTCAAACGTAATTCGCAGTTATACTTTCTATAGTTAGAATGAAATACAAATCTACTTAATTGAATTTGCAAAATCTTTCTTTTTACAAATATTTTTTTTACTTTTAAATTCATAACAAAAATATTTATTTCTTGGGAAACTATAGTTTCCCAAATATGGTATTATATTTTAGCTGTCTTTTCATTCTGACACAAGAGTAGTGCGTCTTCCCTGGGATCTGGAAGTCTGGAGCTCGAGTCCCGGTTCTTGTCTGATAATTATACATCTTTGTTCTATCTGTGAAGTATGTGAATGGGCACCTTTACAAAAAAGAGTTAGTGCAAGTGAATGTGACACCTGACAAAGCTAAGTCATATACTTGGCCCTAGCTGGAGTTGCTGAAAAAGCAAGAGAGGATCACTCGACATAAATCACTGATAGATCTGGAAGTAGTCTTGTAAAGTGCCATAAATAACAACAATAAACAATAGCAGCTAGTATTTTAGAATCGAACGAAAGTACTGCAAGTTTTGTAAAGCGGCAGAATCAAATGATTAACTAATTTTATTGCTTTTAATTATAAAATAATTGTCGAAAATATTTATATTTAAGTATTAAAAAATGCGATTAAATTAGAAGCCATTTAGTTCTTAAAATGGTTTCAATTCATAATTTGATTCTTACTTTGTTTGGTCTTTTGTCTAAATGATGAAATTTTAAGTTAGATCACAGATAATTAGACTGATGCAAACTCCGAAAAGTATAGGCAAAGGAATAAATGTGCCTAGTCTCATATGGGGTTAAGTGCCATTCAAAAAATTTGATCATATAATTTCTTTACGATGAAACCTTTCTTTTCACAACAGAACAAGGTGAGTCTTCTCCATACTAGAAATAACTGGTAAAATTGAAAAAGTGGGATAGGATTTTCTCTTTCCTACCAAATACCTATACTTGTAATAAAGATGAATGTGTACGCTCGCGTGTTTGTGTATATGTGTGCCATTGGGCCAAACCGTCATACCTACTGCTACTAAATTTGACACATGTATATTTCGTATTTCAGAAATGAGGATTTCATAGCGATTTTTTAATGTTTGATAAGAAATTTAATTAATTAAAAATCAGGCAAAATTTCTACGTTGTCCTCTTTAGTTTCCTGAAATATTACAGCACAAAACTGATATTCATTCCGCTAAAAAATATTCATTTCCATGGTAACCAAACTTTTATCTTATAAATTAAATATTTTTAATGAACTTTTGCAAATATTTTATTTATATTTTTCAATAATTTATTTTGCACAAAGCGGAAATAAAAATTAATAAATATAGTTGTTAATAAAATAACAAGATCAATGAGTTGCCAAATGTATGAAACCTCTCATGTTAAAGAACTTTAAAATTTGGCGGATATTTACTAAGAATCGGTTCTAATATTGAAAATCACAATTTTTTCATATCTAAGTGATAGTTTAATTTAGAATTTTATACATTAGAGTAATAATAAAAAATAAATAAAATGTTTGACATGAAAGGCAGTGCCATTACACGGAAAATCGGAAAATCCCACTTGTCTTATCAGACTACCACTTCAGCATGAATTGCTGAAGTTGCCAATAAAGATTTATTGCTGCAATAAAGAGGATTTAACAAGGATTGTTGAACAGAATGCTTCACTCACGGTCAGTATATTGCCCGTTCTATGGTCATTTCCACTAACAGCTAGTTCCTTCTCCAGATTGAACGAAGGACTATAAATTTAGTTTAAAAGGAATTGCTGTAAATTACTCACGTTCTGCAAGATTTTTTTCCGCTTTGTTATCTAAAAATAGAGTAGCGAAAAAATATGTTATTATTTTTTTCCAAAGTGTTGCAGATTTCTAATATTTGCAACAGGAATTCTAACTTTCCATTTCCTTCTTCTTCTTTTTTTTTTTTAATTTTAAAAGCACGTAACTTCGCTCTTTCATATATATATATATGAAATTTTCCTTATCAATTAGTTCTCCACATTTTAAAAAGTCTAACGTTTGCTTAAAAGATATTTTTCATGGGTTTCTCTCCTGAGAGTACGAGCAAATGAGTATTTGCTTATAAAATTATGAGAAGCATTATATGAATAAAGAAAAAAAAAAAAAAAAACGAAATCTAAATCTCAAGTTTCAAATTATCATGTGAAAATATTTATATCCAAATAATATACTATTAACCTAAAACTTTTTAAACAGATTAATTTATATAAAAGTTTTAAGAAAGTATTATTTTTCTAAACGCAAACTGCTATTTTCTAACTTGTGTGATCATAAAACAGTTTCACAATGGATTAATCTTAGAACAGGAGTCAAATCATTTAATGTTACTCGCTTAAGAATGAAAGAAGTGATGCTTTTACATTGAAAGGAAAATAAAATGCTTTTATTAAAACTGTTATTGAACGAGAGTGAGGTTTTTTTAACATATTATAAAAATTAAATTATTTAATTAAAAAATTACTTTCCGTGAAGATAAAAACTATGGAGTCATAGTTCTACGTCAACCTTTTTAAAACGCATCTGCTGTCAAAGAAGCATTCGCAATAATTAAGCAATACTAGTCTGTATTGCTAGTATTGCTTTCAATCAGGCAGTCTGTTGAAAATGCATCTACTTTCAAAGGAGCATATATAATTATAATGAAATACTGGTAAAAGCGGGTAAAAATATATATGCGATTAAAAAACGCTGATGAATATTGCCATTTATGCTTTATTCTTTGCCTATGCTATTTCAAGCTTCAATTATTAAAAAGCCCCAAATGAAAACATCACGGTCTCACATGATAAAACAAGCTCATTTTTATTAAAATGAATGTGACTGATATCGGTGATGTGATAAAATGACTTATAAATAGTGTATAAATGAGAAATAGCTGCTGGCTGCATTCGCGCACACTAAATACTATGATTGCCTTTTAAATTTTAAATTTAAATCTTAGTCTTGTTCGAATCCGAAATAGTTTTTGGTTCAGTTTCAGTAATTAGTTTTGTTTTCTCTTATATTGCTAATTTATGTATAAATGAGAAACGTATAAATGGGGAATATTTAAAAATGTGTCAAGGTAAGCAGAGAGAGTTAGGATGAATACCAATATATGAAGAAGAATATTACTTTTTATGTAATATTCTTTAAAAAAATTACTTATTGATATATCCTTCATGAGGCAGAATATCAGCTACCTCGTTTGTATCAGAAAGAAGGTTCTTATTGGGAAATAACCAGTACGGTTGTAGTTTAATTTAGATCACGTCCAACAATAAAAAACATTTATGGTATTTTAAACTTAAAAATATTTCCATTGGCATTTAATTTCAGATCAAATGTAATTTATTTTTTATTTCGGTGTGATTAAAAAAACACATTTATAATTCACTTCTATAGAAACAAAACTTATAAATATTAAAAAAATCTTTATTTCTATTATAATTTAACTTTAATTATTTCATTTAAAATAATAAAATGATTTATCAAAATGAAATCTAAAGTATTTATACTTAACAGATGAATATTTTTTAGTAAATCAATGTTTGCATTTTAATTTAAAATAAATTATCTGTCCTTCTTAAAAAAATCAAAATCTTCAAAACTGTGGCTCCTAAACCTGATATGTTTTAAAATATTATAAATTTCAATACTTTTTTAATACTTGAATAATCAGTATATAGAGTTTTGAGATGCATAACTTTGTTAACTGAACAAGTTTAAAACAAATGAATAAAAAAAAAACTTTTATAAACTAATGCGAAACAACCATGCAGTTATAATTTTTAAAAAAATTCTTAAAATTTTAAAGTACATCAATAAATTTCACGATTTAAAAGAAATTTTAAATAAAAATATGATTGTTTGATGTCTTTTTTATTTGTAAATACTTTCAAATAAATATAAAATAACCTTCAGATACCTCCTTGGAAATTATATTTAAATTGCAATTAATACTTCTAAACCAATAAAATATGTGCTACTCGTTAATTTTTTAAAATTTCTTCCAAGAAAATAAATAAAAAAGTTTTTTTTTTCTCCCGTAGGGCACCTCTAATATATTGTAAATGTTGCCGCAATCTTTAATATACACAAAAGCGATGAATGTAGATGAAATTCAATCTAAGTATAAATAATCTTTAATCATAATCCTTATTTATTACTCATTTTTATAGAAAATTATAATTCAGTACAAAACAATATATTTTATTATTTCATCTTAACGCTTAAGCAAACTAATAAATCTTTCTTTAAGCTTTTACTAAAATTATGCTCCTGATTAACATATGGTTGTGCCATCTATTGATAAAAATTGCTACTAATGGCCTTATTTATTTCAGATACTATAAGTATAAATTAATAGAATTATTAAGAAATGAAATAATAAGGCACAAATTTATATTTTATTAAGTAATTAAAATTCTTCATTTTAAATATGCTTCACAAATATAAAATTTTAAGGCATTTAGCTTTTGCAATAATCGATATGAAATAAAAATTGAAATTAATTTAAACAAATATATTTAAGCTAAAAATTATTAGATATAAAAAAAACATCAGGCTTAAATCGTTATATCTCTATCACAGTAAATCGTTATATATCACAGATAAACAACTTAACTATGTTATACTCTTTAGTTAGATAACAATTTCTGCCTTGGGAATGAACTGTCATTTTAAATCAAATTATGTTTCTGATGCTAAAATGTGTGAGTATACGCGTAATAATAAAATATCACACGGGCAATATTCAACATTCAGAAATGAGCAATTTTATTCCATTTTTTTATAAGAGTTAGTGGGAGACATAACCTAAGTGAACAAAAACTGTTTGAAAAAAATTGAAAAAAATATTTTTGCTATTAATTACTCCAGGAAAATAGAAATTTTCCAGTTTCTTTTTCAGTACTTAATATAGCAAGAGCGTGTAAGCATTGCATCCAAACACTTGACTGAAGATAATAATCCTTTATTAATTTTAATTTGCTGAAAAAGGGCTCAGCATTTATTATAGAAACTGGTAATGTAAATTTTTAACACAATAAATTTTAAAATAAAACATTATAATTATTAATTAATATCTATTGCAGTTTGAAGTAAGTGTTATTTACATCCCTCTCATTCAAAATCAAATCCCATTGCAAACAATTGTTTAGATTAAGTTTTGATTTCCATCGTTCTTATAAAACGTTACAAAGTTTTTGGAACACTTTTCTAATACATTTTTTCTAAAGCTTTTGCATCAATGATTAATTTGAAATACTTTTAAATCTGTCTTCTATCTGCACAATTCCAGTATCCATTACAGAATTGAAATATATTATCTAAATTCCAAAAACAAGTTTTCTACAATTTCATTTTCTGCTGTTTCGAAATAATTTTTTTTTTCCTTTTCGAATTCGTTTTTCAAGAAAATGTTCTGAAAGTTTCGAATTACGTGCTGTCACTTTTGCTTCACCAAAATATGATTTGAATTTCTGTCTTAAATTTTGGATTTCACCTTTAATTTTATTGACAAAATTAAAAACCCAGTCGAAAACAATTATTATTATTTGAAATAGTTTATTTATAGCTAATTCTAGACAATACTGTTAATCATTCTATTTAGCCTAAAATAGCAGTTTCTTTATTGAAAGTAATAGACTTTTAACTTCGGAACCGCTGCAATATTGTTATTTGCATCAATAAATTCTTTTAGAACATTACAAATTTACTCAAACTGTACATACTCTTTTTTAACTTTATCAATTTTGACTTCCCAACAAGTGTTGTATAATGTTGAGAATAATGTTTAAATTCTTTTTAGATTTTCTGATTTTTTTGTAAATGCAGAAAATAAACAATACAAACATTGTAATAATCAAAAAATGTAATATATACTGCTGAAAGTGACATCACAAATCAATAAATTAAAAGAGTATGATAAGCCAGTAGTATGTCATGTAGATTGCATGAGAGCAATAGAGAAATTTTTCTAGATTTTACACTTTAATTTTTCCCTTTCGTGTTTCTACCGTTGTCGTGTGCCTGTCCACTACAATCCGTAATATCTCAATTAAGCTCATTTATTATTTCCAAATATATCTCTTGCTAGTTCTTTTCCAGTCACACCAGTTACTTCAATAAATCCTATAAATGACTCATTTATACTTCATCTTTTCTCTTCAAATTTTATATGCCTAATAAAGAAAGAAGTTTGATTTTTATTGGAAATATCAGAAATAGAATATATTTAGATATTGCAATAAGTAGTTGCAATTACATTATCTGTTGTTAAGAACTTCATTTCCTAAGGTAAAAATAATTTGATTTTGTAATGTACGAACTAAATTATTTACAATTTAGTTTGTGGAATTTTTTATTGTGTTTACATGATTCATAAGCAAAGAGTCGTATTTACTTAGTAATTTGATTACACATAAAAATTTCCATTATTAGGCGTTCCTATTATTTTGTGGGTTCCACTAAGTAGAAGATTATTATACGCTAAAAATGGAATTACATCTGCAGTTCTTCGAGATAATAATCGAAATCATGCCATTTCCTTACTTCTATTAATTTGGATTTGTTTTATGAACAGTCGAACATAAAATTAGTTGCTGTAGTAATTTTTTCTAAAGTTTGCAATGCTAGGATTGATTGCTTAATTTATCATCACTTAACTTTTTGTATGAACAACTTAATAAAACCAAACATGCACAGATGTGCGTATGAAGAACTATTACATTAGATATCAACAAAAGTCGATGACTGTTGATTTACAAGTCTATTTGAACCCTGCAACAGTCACGACTTCTGGGCGCCTGTCTTAACGTGTCTGAATGGGATTTTCTTATTCATGAATAAACTTTTCCCGCCTTTATATAGATATCACTGCGATCTTCGTCTAAAAAAGACGTCAGTCGATGCTCAGACAGCCACGTGGAAACAAACTTGTAAACTTTTCGCATGCGTAACAATATTTTTATTTAGAACACTATTTTAATTCTTGGCCCCCCCCTTAGTCGCGAGGCCCGGGTGCATGGCACCCATCTCACACAACAAATGGCCGACCCTGCCTGAACTAAGTCAATGGTCAGAGGTCATGAAATACGCCAAATGTCAAATTTTCTGCCCCTTGTATAGTTGCCTGTTTTCATAGGGGATGGTAGACAAGAATCTAAACATACTGGTTACAATTCTAACTGAATTTGACATGAATTTAAAATACATTAATAAGCTAAAATGCACCTATCCATAGCTTCACAGATGTGACATATATAGTCATCCATGGAATATAGTATTAATTAGATACAGGGGGAAAAAGACAAAATATCGGAAGCGACGATCTTTAGAAGCATCTTTTTAATATATATATATATATATGATATGATATTATATAAATATATTTTTCTATTTCATTTACAAAAAAAAAGTATCTTAGTACCTTACAGATTTTGACAAAAAGAGAATAATCTCTTCTCCATTAGGGTAATTACAGGTAGACTAATTTACAAAAAGTATATTTAGTATCATTAAGTATTCCAAAAATTAATATAACTTTCTAACTAATTTTAATCATTTCTGCAAACATAAAGAGGACCATATATTCACTTTCAATAATAATAATAATAATAACTTCTATCGGAAATCTACGGCAAATAAAAGATGGGTAATCTGTCAATATTGTCAAATAAATATCATTTGATCGGAATTTAAGGATTGATGCTGAAATGAAAACTATAAATAATTCCTAATTAACTATAATCATTATTAAGGTGGAAAATAATTTGAAAAATAGCTAATAATTTAAAGAAATTCGTAAGTATTCCTATATTCTTTTAGGAGCTTTTCAAATGAACTGAAATTATAAATTATGATTAAGATAAAAAAAAAGATATATATTTTTTTAAAAATTCTCATTTTTCATAAGTTTATTTGAATCAAACTTCAGCATTTACCAAGAGACCTACGCTGATCAGTGATATCATTGTTTCTGTGTTACATTTCAAAGAACATTGAAACTGACAGTGCCGATTGTGCAGGCCCGTTACCTAACTGGCTGGTAATTTTTTTTTTCTTTCCCTATTACTTGATCGTGATCACTTTGAAATCAAGAGAATATTGTGAACATGTAATATGCAGAAACATAACAGCATCCTTGAACAAGAAAGCTCTAAAAAAAAATTCCTTAAATTATTTTCTTACTTTAAATGGGTGCAGTTGCTGGCGCCATCTATTGGGTAAAATATAACATTTCAAAAAAAGATGCTGTGATGTTAAAATTACGATTTAAAATCGTTAAAAAATATACGAAAATAGAATGAAAATAATGAAAGGAATGTAATAAAAACTAATTAAAATGATTGTATAATAATAATATATTCGAGCCACTTTCTGGAAACAATAAAATTTATCATGAAAAGTTTTTATTAATTCATCTATTTTTATCATATTTTCAAAATTTACTCCTAATTACCTACTAGTAATATTGTGTAAAATATAAACTATATTTATAAATTCAATAATTAAATAGAAAAAAATATTGGTGTAATACAGATTTAAAATGATTACTTTTAAATTTTCTTGAACTTATTAAAAATAGCAAAGAAATGAAATTAGTTTAAAGAATATGTAATTTTTTATATTAATTAGATGTAGAAAAAAATGCCATTGTTATAATAACATACTGCAAAATATAGTGAGGACACTTTAACATTTTGTTCAATATTTAATTAAAATTACTAATAAAGCTCTGAAATATATTTCTGAATAAGTCTTTAATACTTTAAAAAAAAAAATCCATTCTAAATTCGAAAGCTTTAGAGTAAGAAAGGGTAAGTGGCATTAGTAGAATTTTATGACCTTTTCATCTGTATTTATCATTTGCGACTTATTGGTGATTGGCGACTTATTGGTCAATACTTATTCATTTCCTTATTATGGTTTATTTTTCAATACAACATTTACATCACCATAATGTTGTTCTCTATGACTGGTAACCAGGGATCCTATTCCTATTTTTTATTTTCAGTACTACGACACAAACTTGTATTTTCAACTGTCTATCTTACAGGCTTTCGTGTAAATTGTAATTTAGAGGCAATACGCTAACTATCAACTTTAACATGTTTATGTTTTTAATATTTATTATTTGATAAGTAATTATTTAACTTCAATTTCATTTTAACAAATTAGTTTTCAATCTTAAATGTTCTCTTCGCAAAAGGTTCATATGAATTTTATATTGCATTGCGTATCAATTGTTTTACATGATGAGAATTACAAAAACATGTTTTATCACAAAATCAAATTCTTAAAGTCTTTTTATTCAGAACCACATTTTAATGTATACAATACATGTTATATATATATATATATATATATATATATATATATATATATATATATATATATATAGTCAAATCTATACATGGAGAGGAAATTTAAATAAATATAAAAAAATAAGAAGCAATATATTTTTAGAAATTAAATATATCGGAATCAAAGACCTGCATTGAATCTTCATGAACAAAACTCCATAAAATCTCCTAAATAAGCAAACTGCATGTTTCTTTCCCTTTCTTTTTTTACATCACTTGTTGAAAACAGCCACAAATGCTTCTAAAATGGCGACTCCCTAATTTTATTAAGAAGACAATTAAACTGTGCAATCCGTCCAGGTCAAATGTTCTCCTGCTGATGTGGTACGGATTTTTTGAAGAAGATTGTAGCAGTTCATATATCAAGCTCGTAATCTAATAGTGGTTCAAAATTACGAGGTTTGTATTAAATTATTCGTTCCCTTAAAACGATATGTTAATATAACTCAACCGAAGTGAACTTATGCCAGTAGCAGATGCTAAATTTCCTAGAAACATTATTATATCATTTACAGAATTTTTTTTTCAAAGCAATAACAACAACAAAAAAAAAAACACGCATGTGCCTTTTTATCTTTACAAATTCTAGTCAATATTTTCTTGCTTATTGCCTTTTTGTATTTATTATTTAACTGATACATTTATTTATAATCCTTCTTTTTTTTTCTTGCAGTTTTGAGCTATGAAAAATATTTTACTAGTATGCAGCAACTTTATTAAAACTTTCAAGATAAAAATAATTAAAGCAAAATTTAGAAACATTTTTTTTTGTTTGAATTCTAAAGCAGCATCCCTATGCAAAAGTTACTGATGAAAAAAAATTAAACATACTTTGTAACAATTCTGTTTTTGTAGATTAGAAACCTTATCTTTGTAGATTTAAATCTTTGATACCTTATTACTGCACAACCTGTACACTAAAAGTTTAAAGATAAAAATAGCAATACCAGAATTTACAACGATTTCGCTATTTTTGTAGATTTGACTTCTAAATAAATCCTTCTATTAAGAATTAAATAATAAATATAATTTATATAAAATTTATAATCAATAATTTTTTTATCTAACTTGAACTTGAAAGAAAAAGAATATCATGATGTTATGCAACCTATCAACTAAAAGTTTCAAAATAAAAATGAACTAAATTAATTAGTGCATATAATCCAATGAGGAAAATAAGCTAAACAAAATTATCAATTAATAACAAAACTAATTTTTAATAATATTAACTTTAAATTAATTACTTAATAATTTAAATCTTAATGCAATTAATTAGTTTAGATTATAATAAATACGCAAAATGAGACAATCATTTTAATAATATTATTTATATTTGCTAACATGATATAATTTACAAAGCTTCGATTATGATAATAATACTCAAAATTGTTCACAATTTTGACAACATTTTTTTCTGTATTCCTTTGCGTTAATTTATTTTTCACGGACATATCAACTAACAAAATGAAAAATATTTTAAACAAAATAACTAAGAAAAAAATTATAACTGAAAAAAATTATGGAACATTTTTTATTACTTTCCCCCATTTAAAAATGTTTTAATAAAAGTTCAGTTGTATTTTTAAGTCACTGAGCACTATGAAGAATAAAATATTCTATTAAAAATATTTCTCAAATTGCTTAGTCATTTTTCATTTGCAAAATATATTTGACATTTAAATCTTGATTAATAAAAAAAGCTTGTTTTCAAAAGATTATCATGAAGATGTGCAAGAATTAAAAATTTGTTTTTCTAGAAGGTATTAAACAAAAAGCAATTACTTTGAAAAATATTATCACATGTTCTTTAATTTCAAAAACTAAAGTTTGAGAATCCCAGAAGATCTTCAATATCCTTAAAGAACTAATTTGAAACAAAATATAAAATCATGTAAAATGAAAACAAAGTTTCATTTTACCCAAATAAAAGTACTCAAAATTATTGAAAAATAATCCCTAATCAGCTACTTGACTTCTGAATATTTAATAAAGATAAAACCTAAATGAGAAGGAAAAAAACATTTTAAATTAATTTTTCACTATTTCATTGCAACTTCTTATGAATTGACTTTATCTTAAGATACCGAAAAGCTCTTTAAATTAGGAAGTAGCTTTCCTTTCAAGTTTTAATCATGGTTTTCCCTTCGGGGTGTTTCCATATCAAAACAGATAAAAAAGAAATGGCAAAATAGTATGGGACCGTAATCGATATCTTTCTGGAATCTTAAT
This sequence comes from Argiope trifasciata, assembly GCA_026543055.1. Classification (NCBI taxonomy): domain Eukaryota; kingdom Metazoa; phylum Arthropoda; class Arachnida; order Araneae; family Araneidae; genus Argiope; species Argiope trifasciata. The sequence continues at coordinate 839,897 of JAPMOQ010055289.1, read as the reverse complement.
TAAAAATGTCCTTGAGTAGAATGGAGAATAATAATTGAGAATCGGTTCTTATAATTAAGTCTAGCACGTTATTACCTGGATGAAAAGAGAATACCTGAGATACCTGGAATTTTTCTACCAGATAAACAACATTTTTTTAAAAAAAATATTTTTTTATACCTTCTGATTTCTTCTCTAGATAAAGGCAGATGTTCATGGTAATTCAATTTGGAAGTCACTGATTTAGGAGACAGCGAAAACGAAAACGGAATTTATGCATAGAATTTGATATAATTTGTTTTATTATACTCAAAATATAATTAAAATTTTAATTCAACTGAAGAAATCTTAATTATTTGATTAGGAGTGATATTTCATTTATATATTTTTATTTTTATGATAACGAAATTGCATTAAAAGAAAAAGATAAAAAGGTAGAAAAAAATTGATCTCTACAATATACACGATTCAAAGCAAGACTAAATAAAAAAATATTTTTTCCAAAATTTAAAATAAAAAATAATTAAAATTGTTTTCATTTGCTCATTTTAATATGGATCAAGAGTTTAAGCTTGAAATATATCTTTAAGCTTTTTTATACGTGATTAAGCTTGAAATATGAATGTTTCTTGCAGTAATGTGGATAAATACTTCTCTTACTCCAGTAAAGGGGATATTTCAATCAGATTTATATAATCGAGTGTCAAAGAAAGGAGATAAGGTAGCCAAATAATAAGTTTCTAATTTGGAGGTATCGGCAATTGAAAGTAAAAAGTGAAATGGAACAAAATTTTATATGCAGATTCTGAGAATCACGAAAAGATGGATTTTGTAGAATAAAAGAAAAAAAAATATACTGTTTTTCTGATTTAACACTTGTTAGAAATGCTATATTATCTATTTTTAGACCCTTTAATGTGACCTGTTTTTATCAGGCATTATTAAAATGCTATTTATAGTATTTTCCAATATACACTGAAGTGACAAAAGTCATGATATAGCAAAATGCAAACATACAGATGGCAGTAGTATCGCAGCGAAAAAGTATAAATGCGCAGTTCGTTTTCGAGAGCTTTCATTTGTGTTCAAGTTATTCATGTGAACAGGTTTTTCGTGATTTATGGCGGCACGACGAGAATTAACAAACTTTGAACGTGGAATGTTAGTTGGAGCTAGACGCATGGGATATCGTTGGTGAATTCAACATTCCTAGATCCACAGTATCAAGAGTGTGCCGAGAGTATGAAATTTCAGGCATCACATCCCATCATGGACAGCGCAGTGGGCGACCCCTTGCACTTAACGACCGAGACCGCCGACCACTGTGTAGAATGGTCAATGTTAATAGACACGCAACACTTCGTCAAATAACTGCAGGAATCAATGTGGGATGTATGAGGGACGTGTCCAATAGGACTGTGCGGCGAAATTTGTCTTCCTTGGGCTATGACAGCAGAAGACCGACTCGAGTGCCTTTTGACAGCTCGACATCGTCTGCAGCGACTCTCCTGGGCTCGTGAGCATATCGACTGGTCCCTAGACCAGTGGAAAACCATGGCGTGGTCAGATGAGTCACGATTTCAGTTGTTACGAGCTGATGGTAGAGTTCGAATGTGGCGCAGACCCCACGAAGCTATGGACCCAAACTGTCAGCAAGGCACTGTTCAAGCTAGTGGTGGCTGCATAATGGTGTGGGCTGTTTTTACATGGCATGGACTCGGTCCTCTGGTGCAACTGAACCGATCATTGACAGGAAATGGTTATGTTCAGCTGCTTGCAGATCACTTGCAGCCATCCATGGACTTCACGTATTTACACAACGATGGAATTTTTATGGATTACAATGCGCCATGTCACCGGGCCAGAACTGTTCGCGATTGGTTTGAAGAACATTCCGGACAATTCCAGTGCATGATCTGGCCACCTAGATCGCCCGATATGAATCCCATCGAGCATTTATGGTAAATCATCGAAAAGTCCGTTCGTGCCCAAACTCCTGCACTATCCCCACTTTCACAATTATGGACGTCTATACAGACAGCATGGCTCAATATTCCTGCAGAGGACTTCCAACGACTTGTGGACTCCATGGCACGTCGAGTTGTTGCACTTCGCCGGGAAAAAGGAGGACCGACACGATATTAACAGTCATCCCATGACTTTTGTCACTTCAGTGTATGTTGCAACATGATTGGAAATAATTCAATGATAACTATAGGTAATAAATTTGACTCATGTTACGATCTATGTAATTAATCGGCCTTTATTGATAATCTTTAGAAATGATTATTGATGATTTGTAAAAGTTATTAATCAGATTGATTATTATTGGTAATAACAATCAAAATGATTGCAATATTGGTATTTTTAAATTCTCTTATACAAAACATATGTAAAATAAACATTGTAAACAACAACGAATTCGAGTTCGAGATTTCGAACGAATTCGATTCGAATTCAAGATATTTTAGGCCTCATACAGTATGAAAATCCTTTTGTTTTAGAATTTTAAAATTTATCATTTTTTCCCCATTATGGTTTATTTATTTGTAAATATACACGCATGCAAAAAAAGAATTGGGAACTCCATACAGGTGTTCAAAATTTTTGCTTCTATTAAAAAAATTGAGAAATGTACAGTCTATCTTAAAATGGTGTATGAATTTAACCGTCATTTGATATAATATTTAACTTCCCAACTATTCATTGACACTGTTCTTACTATTTTAACCGCCATTTGTTGTAATATTTATCTTTTCAATAGTCATTTGATACATTTTTTTAATCATTTCAAATGATATGATGGAAGTGTTTCTTTTCTTCATCAATGATAAATAATATCTCTTACTGGTACTACGTGGATCAGTGTCAGGGATGGGGTTTTTATACTGGCATCGGTACTATTCTGAGGAGCTGGTGTTTCAGTGGCAATGACAGTCAATAACATGGCAGAATAATCATTTTTCAAAGAATATATTCTATTAATAGTCTTAAGCATTTCCTATTAAATTAAATCTCTTTGATTGAAAATAGGCTGTAACTTTAAAAACAAAAACACCTTACGTATTTATTTTGGTAGCTTTATTCTAAGAAACTTAGGCAAATTAGACAAGTTTTATTCCCTATAATTTGGAACACCAATGTTCTAAAAAATTTCATAGTAATGATAATAAATTTTTATTCAAAAGATAGTTCATTGAGGTGTAAAGTTTTGATTTAGGATTGGATGAGACTAGGTCCTTTTAAATTCCATCAGATATCCATGCGTGGTACGAGGTTACTGAGGTTCATACATCTTGTTGGTACGTCATTTAAGCGTGACGAATAAGGTTCTTGCTTAACTATTAGGCTATTTTTCCATCAATGGTTTCAAAATAAGAAGTCCACCACAAAATAGCCCACAATAGGAAACATTTATATAATAGAACTGAAACTGAACTAGTTTAAATTAAATTGAATTAAAATTGGAGTTTAGCGTACGATATATTCTTAATAAATAGAAGAAGGGAGCCTCCTGGTATTGCAATAAACGTTACGACAAATCTTTTCAAAACAGCTATAAAATTTAATGAAGTGGCAACTTAAAATTAAATCAAGAAAAGTGCAACCTAGCTTCATAAGATAGTCTCCAGTCTCTAATACTTCCATAACAGCCTTTTTTAGTCTTCCCCAGGCATTGGATAGTGTCTTCCCCGTAATCTGGGCGTTCCGGGTTCGGACATGGTTGTTATTCAGTGTTCCATCTGTGAGTACTGTGAATGTGCTCCCCTGTAAAAAGAGGTTGTGAAAGCGAATGTGAATCATGAAGTAGCCAAGTCGTACTTTTGGTCCTAGTTGATGCTACTGAAAAAACAAGCGATGGTAATTTAGGCTTAAATTGCTGACAGCTTTCTGTCAGCGGGTTTATAAAGTGCCGTAAGTAACAACAACAGCACTTCTGCGAACGCGTTTCAAGCTTTCTTCTACGTTTTAGAATTTTAAACGCTTTATAAATGCTTACTTGTTTAAGTTTTTATTTGTTCTAATGCAATGAAAACTAATTAAATAGAGAAACTTTGGTGGACAGGAAAAATATTAATTTTTCTTTCTAATAAATTTTTCTTTTTAATTTTAATTTATAAATTTTTTTAAATAATTTTTTTAACCTTTTAACCTTCGCCTCCTGTAAGAGGCGAAAAGGTTAAAAGTATATTCACAACTCTTTTTTATTTCTAGAAAATTAAAGAAATAATAAAATAATTTCTTAACACTTTTTTCTGACATAATCCTTTTTACAAAAGCCTCATGAATACTTGTAAGGCATATTTTCTTCATAATTTCTTTGGAATATAGACTTAAGTCCTTATAACATATTTTCTTGAAAAGTTTTTGTAATTTATGCGGCTAAGGCTATTCAGAGCTTTTTAGTTTAAAATGTGTAGATAATATTTGGTAACATACTAAATGTGGTCTTACCGTACAATAAAACCTAATTGGCAAAAGTATCTTTCAAAAGATACTTTTTATTTTCTAGTTTGATAAATTTATTCAGACGATAAATGTGGTGCGTCATCAAATGTTTCCCAAATCAGTGTTTTTAGAGACAAAAAAAGTTTAAGAAATTGAAAAGATTTTTCATAGGTTTAAAATTAATTTAATAACATTTATTGCTCAGAAAATCAACTCATATTTAAGATAGAGGAATCAATAATCTCTTTTATTTTCAATGTCGCTTTTGTTCCTTCTTCTGTAAACTGGATTCTGCATTACTGATAGACTTTTTTGCTGTTTAACCTGTTAACAAAAATCAAGTAATTAAAGTTGATCTCCAGATGATTAAATTATTCGAAATAAATGGAGGTTGGGATATGTATATTTTGTAATCAAATTTTCACTGATCTTGGAGCTTTTGTAGCTTCTCTGGTGATATTTTGGCAAAGTACTTTCTTGAGATAATAGTGAGCACGCTTCCATGCATTATGAAAGTGTGTGATTTTTCCTATAATTAAATTGAACAATATTCTTCTAGCAGGATGAAAATTGAAACATAATGCTTATTGAATTTCCAACTTTTTAAAATTCCTGATTTTTGAGAAAATATTAATTAAAGAATTGTAGAATTATTAGTGAATTATGCTTATATAAATAATTTCGTTTTCCTCAGGTATTTTTGTACAATTTTTTTTAAAATTTCTATTTATTATTTTATATATGACTTGGTTATATTACTTGGCATTCGTGTAAACATTAGTACTGAGATTCAGTTTTACCCTTTTGTAGTTAGTAGATTCCTTTGATTCTTTTCTACTAAACAAGCTACTGTGAAAAGATATATCCTTTCATGTTTTGATTGGACTTATATATAACAACTATATTAAAAGTGAAACATACGTTGATTAGCAACCACATACAAGCACTGTAATATATAAATGGTTGTCCTTTATTATAATTAGGCTTCAGTAATTGTTTGAAGTCGAGTTACCTACATTTAGGTAATGGAATATTCTTCTGGTTCGAGGAGACAAACTATATTTGACAATGATCCCTAAAACTCGCGGTTCCTGCACTACTGTCCTAACTGTTCAGACATTGATCATGCCTCATCGTTCTCCAGGTAATTCCATTCAAAATTCCACTTTGACGATGATCCTTTAATTAAAAATGGGAAACATGTAGAAAGGGTGCAACTCTTTATTGATGATTTCTGTGATCTCATGATTATGACATTTTCGGATTATGACATATGATTTTAATTATAAATCAACTGCCAAAAATGTAAAAAATAAGAAGAAGAAATGATATTTATATTTGAAAATACTTTTGAAAATGTGTTTTTGAAATCGTCTGCTTATATTTTTTGACTTTTATGTATAATGAACATAACATAACATTCACATTATTAAACAATCCCTTTTCCAAAGCTGCCATTACCGTAATTGTTGCAGAGCTTAGAGCGCCTTTTAAAATAAGGGGTAGAGTAAATTGAGCGAATTAAAAATTATGAATTTCTGAATCTGTTCACCAGTGCTCTGAAGCGTTTGAAAACTTTTTGGACATTATTTTCTTTTTCCGATTCAAAGCAGTAGCTGCTATAAAATTACCAAATGTCCTCTGAATTGTTGTCATAATTATCAATAACAAGTACCTGATGTTTTCAAGATAGCTTTCCATCAGCTAAAGATTATATAAAAAATCTATTTTACAGTGGTTGTCTTAGTAAAATTAACTTCTCAAGAACTTTGCAGGGCCTTGGTATAAATTGAAAAATGTCCTTCGAATTGATTTAATAGGTCCAAAATATAGGAATTATTTCGAAGAAAAATTACATTTTTTGTTGCATATGAAAAAAAAAAAAGAGCTAGAAGAAGTAGATGGATTGTTCTAGAAGTGATTCACAGAGCTTTCAAGCTTTTAACAGTGTCATAAAAAATTCTTGACTGATGCTGTCTTGCTGATCTTGATTATATGCTGATGCTGATCTTGGCTCTAGATCTTATAATAGTTACTGTAATCCTTATAAAACATTAAGAATTTTTTTAGAATTATAGGAACACGGTTACTCACATTCATGATATTACTCACGTTAATATCTATATTTTTTACTTTAATTATTTTTACTTTAATTACTTTCTAATTTTTATAGAGCCATCCAGATTATACATTTCTGGTCAATAGTTACGATTCTGGTGAGTAGTTATCTAATAATATAACAGTAACCTATAATAATTTTTTGTATTAAATAATATTTGAAAGTTTATTGGATTTAAACTTTTATTCAATTTAGAATAGTTTCTTTTGTAATCAAAGATAAAATTCGGTTATATAAACATAAGTTTCAACAATATGAATCGCATTCAATTTTATATCCTTCCCCCATATGTGTTCTTTATTTTTTTAAATATGATTTTAAGCCCCATGCAGTTATTAGAATCGATTTCAAATATTCATAAATATTCAGTATAAAATTATTATGAATTCCCAAAATTTTTATTCCCAATAAAATGTAAAATCCTATTTGATTAAGAACAGAGATTTCTAAGTTTTTGAGAAGAGAATGAGTATAATCACTAATCCCATTACAGACGTTTCAGACATGAACCAACTGAGAACTCTCTTCTAAGAATAGACTGCCTTGTGTTAATGACTGGATCGACTGAAAAGAGCTTCACCATAATGCATTTAAATCCAGGTACTTCCAATTTTCTCGATTTGCAGTTGGATTCTCACATCCATTTGGTTAAAAGAACTTCCTTTAATAGAACTTCAAAGGAAAACTTAGAGACGGAGGATTTAAAGCAGATATACTGATTAGATTTCAATCAATTCCTACAACAAGCAGAACTGAATATTATGGCATATCTGATTACTGAGACAAAAGGAGAATAAAAAAGCAATTTACAAATTTTGGTTCAAAGCTGAAGCTAAAATCTTAACTTCCATCAATTCTTTTTTTTTAATTATTAGTATTGGAAATTTCTATGAACTGACATGTTGGCATTATTTCTGCTGGAAAAAGTACTTTATGAGGTTTTTGGAAATCAATTATTTTCAAAGATTTGTACATTAAATATGTTTAAATAAACTGTGCATATTAAATTAAGATTTTAGAGAAACACAAATCTTTTAAGACAGACAAAATAAAAACAAAAATTAAAAAATAGCTGCAGATTCTTGAAAAACATATCTACAGTTTCATGTCTTTTTATGTTATATTAAAATATTTAGTACTTTATGCCATAATAAAATATTTGGTACTTAGAAAAGACTTTTATATTCCTATTACTAAATATATTCAATCCATTTCTGTCTTTAAATATATTTAATTTACTCTTATTCAATAAGAGCCTATTTGAGAAGTCTGCTTATTAAAATAGTTCTAATGATACTTTTTCAATTTTTATTATTTTTTTCTCTCTTTCTCTCTCTCTATGTGTGTGTGTGTATGTTTCAGTAAGACTGTATATATACTGGAGATCCAGAAACAACTATTTATATAATGGTATGATCCTGGTACAACTATTTATATAATTAAAGTCCCTGTTAGCACTAAGAAATGCCACTTAAAGATGACTTATGGGCACAACAAATATGTGAAGGTATACTGGAGAAAGTTCAAATCCTAGATTCCACAAGGCAGTCTAAATCTATAGACAAGTAATTGGTTGAGATCTATTCTGAAAAGTAAGTTAAAAAAACTCAAAGGTATTTTGAATAATGCTCATGTTTTAGAACTTAATAGGTCAATGGGATTGTTTAAAGTCAGATATGTCTTTCTGAGTCAATCGAAAGTAATTCTTGGAGTGTGGGGTTTCATTTTCTCCTGTTGGTATTGGCGGAATCCATCAGAATACAAAGTGGATTTGAATGGGTATGCATGAATGGGCTAGAAACAGAATACTTATGTATCATCTATCTGATAATGGACAGATTCTTTTTTAGCAAATCAGGGATTAAATCTTGCACATTCCCCAAATCATTCCAAAAGCTCCTTCAGATTGAATAATCCATGTTGACTTGTGAAGTCTATGGGATCATGAAATTACCACCATACTTTGCTACAGTTAGAAATGACATCCAAGGCAATCTGTTTCGAGTCTTCACAGTTCAATAAAAGTGTTGGTGGTACCAGAAAAGACGAAAAGGTGACCTACAAACCAAATGATACATTTTGGTTTTTAGCGCTCGTATTAAAGATGTTCGATTGAATAATTTGAACGTTGACACTCGTTGATATCTCAGTATTGTAATCCCCAGAAATTTCAAGGAGTATCACTTTTAAGGATTCTCGTCAACTATTCCATTCTGAAAAAAGTCTTTTTCTGTCCTTACCAATCTTGGAGATTTGATGTTCTTCCGTATATTCGATATTCATGGCGGAGTCATGAAATTGTCACATTCTAAAACCAAATTTTTGCTCTATCTTGATAATAAATTCCATCTAGAGTTTAGTAACTTTAATGCCACATTCAAAATCACTTTAGTATTGATAACCATCCATTTAGGTGCAAGAATCGGATTAAAAGCTTTCTCTTTTTCTGTCACATGTTGGAGCTGCTGACCACATCATTTTCTGCTGATTGGATGAATATGTCCCTTATTTGCATATGCTCACCTGCACCAGCGGCTTTGGTTCTACATTGAGTTTACGTGTAACGATTTTGATTATATTATTTTAGAACATGTTTATAAAAATAAATTTGATTGCAATTTAACGGATGGAAATTGGAAATCTTGGAATAGTTCGTATATCTCAAACGGGAGTAAATGGTACATGGATATTTAATATTGTATCCTAAAATATATTATACTATTGGAGATAAAACGAATATTAAAATTAGTCAGGTATTTACATATCATGATTTTTTTTCTGAAAATGGTTTTATATACGCCGTTTCTTTGAACTTAAGAGACAATAGTTACTCTCACATAAAATAAAAATGAATTTTCGAAACTTTAATTTGTTGTCTTTCTTGCTCTTATTTTGCTGAGGCACAAGGGCCCGTTGTTGATTATCCTTTTAAAAACTGGTCGTTTGATTGGCAAGGAATTTATTACGAAAACTACATGTATGCGTGAAATCCCGAGATTTAGACATGCATGTAATCGTGATATGTAGACAAAAATGATTTTGATTCTTCGTAGCCATCTATAGCCAAGAATATTTAAATACATATCCTTACACTTAGTACTAGTAGAATTAATTATTAGAATTAATTTTATTATTGTTGCAAATTATAATTTCTTTAGTTATATTGTCTCATTGTAACTGCTCTTTTTTCTCTATTGCATGGCTTTTTTTCCTGAACTTTTCCTAAATTTAATAATAATAACTTTCTTTATTTTAGATCAAATTTAGATTTTTGAGCTATTTTCATAAATTTTGTCATTAAACAAGCAGTAAAAAATAATTCAAAATATATTCACTAAATCTCATTAATTTTTCAATTTCTTTCAGGCTGGAAATGAATTTTTTCCGCATATCTTGTGGATTATTTCACAATATTTAAAGATTTCAACTGTTAATCTAATTCCTGCCAGTTGTCTCAGAGGTTGAGCCGCCCCGATTAATGAAATTTCAAACGATTCTCTTTCTCGATCGCCGGCAATTAAATGACACGTGATTGTGAAAGCGGAAGGCCCCTGAATTAGTTTCGCCACGTTTTCAAGGGGTTAAGACTATTAAGTCCATCTGGACTATAAGCAATCTTTGAAAGTGGTATTGTTCATTAGAGAACCGATGAAATTCACTGAAGTCTCCTTTTGAAGCATTTCCATGGAAAAATCAAGACTGACACAATCTCATTTTATGCTTCGGATATTGCAATGAAATGAGGCGAGTTTAATCTATAAGAGAAAACTCTAACATATGAGCTGAAAATGTTCATATTGTTAAAGCGAAGCAGTGTTATTAACGTTGATTTCTACAGGTGATTTTAAATGATTCAGATAAGATAAGACAAAAGCATTTGTGATTGCATTGGTTTCCTCTCACAACTATCTCAGAAATATATGTATAAAAGCATAACTAAGCATGTCCAAGCATGACTACTTTTATTATGTTATTGGCTGAAAAGTGTGCTCTAAGCTTTCTTCATCGGATAAGGAGATTTCTTCTGACAAAAGTGAGCGTAAAATGAATTTATTCAGATCTAAGTTGCAATACAATATAAAATATTTAATAAATACATTAATATATTTAAATATTTTGAACAATTTTATCATCTATTGATTATATTGATATTATATCTGAAGAGAGAAATCTGTGTTAATCAGTACTGTGAAAGTTAATAAAAACTTTAACAAACATGATATTGTAAGCAAGTGATATTTAAAGAAATTTAAAACCATTTCATTAAATGATATCAATAAAGGACTAGTAGGGTTACAGAATGGTTACATTAATATAGATCTTTGTTGATGGAGATTTTACCATCTAACTTTTTATGAGATCCTTGATGTTAGAGATTCGGATAAACGTCTCCATACTGCCGACAATATCTTTTGATATGTTTCTGCGTGTGGAGGAGGGTTGCTTTCTTAGCCATTCAATATTTGCTCGTAATATTTTAATGATTCTATAATGCTATACGATTATGAAACAAAAACTCATATGGTACTAGTTTGCCCCCGTTTGAAAAGCTGGCAAATATAAAACGATACCACCCCAATTTAATTCCGTCATTTTTATATGCGAAATCTGAATTTGTTTGGGTGTTTATTAAATGAAGCATGCTTCTTTTAATGTTTAATTGACTGATTTATTGGTATGCAAATAAAACGTAATAAGAATAAACTTAATAACGTTTGAATAAAAAGGAAATGATAGTAATCTGAGGTTTGTTATTTTATTTATATTTATAATTAGACCACACTAATGGTCACATAATAAACTGAAGATTATTAAATGTATTTTATTTCGATATTTTTTAAATTTTTATTTGGGATTAAATCTATTTTCTTTTAGTCGACCCCAATTTGTTTTAATTCGATTCAATAGTTATTCTTGATTTGAGCATCCATAATTATTATGGATAAAGAAGATTCCACAGGAAGGAAACAAAATAAATATTATATGTTTACAATTAATGTTATTATATATTTATAGTATTTTGCAAACAATATTTTTTTTTTCATCTTTCTCCTAGTACTCATTTTCTAATACAAATTTCACTGGTTAATTTGTGACAGTCAGATCTGATATATTTTTAACAGGATCCGAGTCGTTCAAATGAGTACATCTTATAATTTGATGAGAGTTGAAAATGGAAGTTCTTCATTTTATTCACTCAAATTACAACCGTTTAAGAATTTTTCCATTCGGAATCTTAGAGTTGATGTTATTTGAAATAAACCGACGGTATATCCATTTGACCTAAGATTTGATTTAATGGATTTGAATATAGTGAACTGTGAAAAAATAAAAGAATATTCAAGTGTTTAGTTCTTGGAACTCTTGAACCATTGACGCTTAACCGGTTTATCTAGCCACTCATGATAACTCTTTGATAATCATGTGAAATGTTGAAAAATTCAGGAATATATCTTAGGGTTTTCGAATACATGTACTTTGTCTATTAATGTTTAACACTTTGGAAATGGAATCAGTCCTTCATATTAAATGATAAGTAAATGTTTGTCTACAAATTTCCTGTACATAGTTCAGTTCATAGAAATTTTTTTTACAAGTTTTATTATAACATTCGAAAAAATATTTAAAGAATGGGAAATTACTGATATTTTACATTGTAGTTACTGATATTTTAAATGTAACAAAATTTCTAAATCTATATTAAATATAAAAGAAAAAAAAAAAGGTTTCAAATGAAATCAAATATTATGGCAAAACATTTTCTGTACCTAAACAGCACGTGTTCAGATTCCGTATTCCTAAGCAATCCATTTGTTCTTTGGGCAGATTCGATTCATGCACTCTTGTAGAATACAATTCGAGAAAGTACGCAGAGGAAAAGCTCATGTAAATTAAGTTACGAGCTAGGATTCGGCTACAGTTTGAGAAAATCTAGTTTTCTTTATTTCTCGTTAGGGGATTATATGGTCTTCCGTCTCGTTCTTGAGAGCTTTTTGTTCTATTTTTGTCCAGCGAGGTGTTATCCAACCAGGTAGGATCTGTAGACAAAATTCACTTAAGAGAAAGTTTGCCTCGAGGGAGGATCTGTACCGGTAATTCGAACCACTGGGATGTAGTTTACATTTTTTATTTACCGCCTAGTTGACCTGAAACTGGATTTCAGAACCCCACTTCATCTGAAAACACCACCGTCCCCATAATGTATTTTGAAAGGTAATTATAATTTATCAACTTAATCTGATAATGCTTTTTTAAGACTGTTTATTTTATTAAAGAAAGAAAATAATCGAGACTGAAGAATCAATGAAAGAGTTTTTTGTTTAATTATTTGAAAAAGTAATATTTAGCTTATACTTCATCAATTTTATAATTACTTCTTCAATTTTATAATTACTTAATCAATTTTATTATTACTTTATCAATTTTGTAATTACTTCATCAATTTTGTAATTACTTATCAAATTTGTAATTACTTTATCAATTTTATGACAAATTGGTTGTTGGAAGGAAAAATTAAACCTATTTATTGGGGGATATTTCAAGAATAAAATATGTGTGTTGAGTTATTATTATATATATAGTATGTAGTTATTTATAAAAAGTGGCCAAGAAAAAAATATTTAATGCATTCTTACTGCTTTAAAATTTGACTCTTGTTACATAAAAATTGAATATATCAACGTGTGTCAGATAAGTAATTATATATAATAAGTGTGATTATTGAGGTAATAGAAAGAACCTGATGAATCTAATTAAATTATAATTACTAATTAGTTATACTTATAACTCCCTTATTAATAAATATTTCTGTAAATCATTTGATGTGAATTTCCGATCAGAGAAGTGATATTTTACAAATTTTATAAAATAAAAACTATCTTATTATTATCTACAGTTTATAGCTTATGAAGAAACATTAATGAGAAAAGAATTATTTAATTTGCCCGTTGCATAAATGGGATGAAAAAGGAAAGCCAGGAAGAAGATATTCACTGACATTAATATCGCCAGTACTTGGGGCAAGAGCAGATTTTTATAAAATGTAATGCTTTATAAGAAAATCTAATACTCTAACTTCAAGGTAACAATTCAAGTTGTCTTTACAAAATTTAGGACAATGATTTTTCCTGTTAGAAAATGACATTTGAAAGCAAAGATACAAACAACACATTTTTCTATTCTTTTAGATTCTCAATATTTAGTATTAAAGCAACGATAAGTATGTATTAAAATTAAAATTTATATGACTATGAATTTATATGTGAAAAAAAGTCGTATTATTTTAAATCGACAATTTTTTTAAGCTTACGAATTTTCATGATATCAACTTTAGATAAAAATAATTTTTTTAAATCATCAGAAAATATTTTAATATTAGTATTAGTATTTAGCATTAAATATTTTAGTAAAACCCAATCCATGATCATTATAGAAATGTTGCTCAAAAAGCAAAGCAGATCATGTAAAAAGAAGAAATTGAAAAAATGATTACAGCTTTTATTTTTTGGGAAAGTAGAATCCTCAGGAATTTTCTAGTTCAACGCTTTTTAAATTTTTAGATACCAACTTTTTCAGAAGTTCCATATCAAACAGAGAAAGCCACTATAATTAGTTTACAAAATGAGTAGATAAGTACAAATAAAGGGCTTTCAAATCCTAAGTTGAAATTAGAACTAGCAACTTACAAATGTTTATTTTATATTTAAAATTGAAAAATTGCTTTTACTTTTGAAAGAATAAATGATTTTTAAAAAGGTTTATCATGTATAATAAAACTTATCCACTCGTAAAAAAATATACATTTGCAATTATTGCCATTTATCTTTCTTTAAGTAGTAATAATAGATTAATAACGTCGCCTTTTTTTAATAATTATTAGAAATAAGATTTACGATAAATATTTAAATTTAAAATCTTTATTTAATTATGTTTTGATTTTGGAAACAATATTATTAAGGAAGAATTTTTTCTACTTTTATTGAAACAAAATAAATCTGAAAAAATACCATCATGAGTTTTAAGATCTTAAAAATAAATCGCTTAAAATCTAAAAAGAACTCGATATGTTTAATGAACTTATTTCCAGCGACATAAAAATAATCATGTTAAAGGCAAACAAAGTTTCTTTTTGTGCAGGAGCATGTGGTAAGATCTGAGAAAAACAATTCCTTGTCAACCACTTAATTTCAGAACATTCAATTAGGTTAAAACTCTGATGAAGGAAGAAAAACCATATTAAATTAATTTTACAAGTTACCATGCCACATTTTACAAGATTTCTTCATTATGAAAAACACTTTAAATTAGGAAGTAACATTTCTTTCAAAATTTAATCATTGTCTTCTCTGAAAAATCTCCAAATCAAAATAGTAAGAAAAGAAAAACGGAAAACAGTTCTGCATTTTAACATATATCCTTTTAGACTTAAATTAAATAAGTTCTTAAATGGAATGGAGAATACTAATATCTTAGCGGTACTTATAATTAATTCTAGAATCTTATTATTAACAAGAAAATGCCTTGACACTCATAAATTAGGAATTTTTCTAACTGGTAGCCAACAGCTTTAGATTAACAATTTTTTTGATGTGCAATTTTTACATTTATGATAATTTAAATTGAAAATCATTGTCAGAAATAAATTTATATGAAAAGAAAAATGGATAATACTTATAAAGCAAATTGACGCATTGGAAAAATATTTTACAAGGTATATTTGGAGAATAGTGCCACTTCTTTGTACTATCTCCGCAACGCTGCTGTCGGCATTCCGAGCATGCGCACCAGTCTTCCTTGTTCACTGGTTCTCAACTATCTCCATTTGCATGTTCTACATTTTGTTTTTAGTTTGTTGCAACACATTTTGTGTGTTTAAAAAAATTACTGACTTAATCACTGTGATATTTGGGCTGTCCATTTTTATTTGCTAGGAATGTGAAACTGGATGAAGGTTAACGTGAAGTTAATGTTATTTACGGAAAAGACATAATGAGCCTCTACAGCATAGACAGCGGGAGCTATGGTTGATTTCTAAGGGCCTTCGACTGGCCAACGTACAACCCTTTCTTAAGGTCATCGCGTCATCGATGAGAAAAGCCAGACCATAACCTTTTCGTGTAGCCACATGGGTAGCTTGAACCAACGACCATGCTGGGAGCTTCTCATTTTCCGTTACAAGTCCCTTCCCTTACAAGTCCCTTACAAGTTACAATGATGGAAGATAAAACAAAACAAGGAGAATCATAACAAATTTTTTCAGAAATTCTACTTCAACCAGACTCTATTTGAGCATACATCGCTAAACTTTTGCGATTGAGTCGGTATCTACTCACGAGTTGGGCAAATTCATTACAATATATTCGAAAGCTATTGTAGTAATATAAGAAAATTTAACTTTTTTATAATTAATGAAAATAAAAAACTCAAAGGTGCACACTTCCACCTCTAAAGTATGTATGTACCGAGCTTTGATTCAAACGGCAATGTCAGGTGATGGGCCAACATATAGATAAATATTCCACAATTATTTGCAGCAGAGATAAAAATATGTGTGAATATTACATAAATTATTTTCTTCACTTACTGATCATATGAAGTTCCTGCAAAGTATTTTTGAATGCCTTCTACACACAAAAAATTCAGTTGTTGATTTGTGTGAAAAGCTAGGCAAATCATATTTTATGTCGGTGTTGACAAATATTTTCATGAATGATAAAAGTATTATTATTATTTAAAATCTGTTTTGAATATCAGGCAAAATGTTATGTAATTTTTACTTTCTCTTATGTCAGGTATAGAGAAAGTGGTTAATCGTCAAAAAATTTGAATTCAGGAATTTGACGAATCACCGCGTTTCAAGTGTTGTTGATTTTTAAAAAAAATGAAAGATTGGCTGTATGTAACAAAAATCTCAAAAACGCTTTGACTAAATGGAAGATATTTTGTGAATATTCTTTACATCAAATTTGTAAATTTGAAGAATAAATGTTGTGGAAAACCTCTTCAGATTAAGTGGAAATCTGTCTATTCGGCTATCAGAATATAAGTTATCGGCATAATAACAAAACGAAGATAGCTGGATGGATAGAATTTGGTATTCAGACTTTACATCTAAAATGTAGGAACCTATGAATTTGAATTTAAATTATCATCAAACTCCATCCACCCTCTAGTTAGATGGAATTCGAAAAACCATCCAACAAGGTAACCACCTTCTAACTCGATCTTTATTTTCAAAAACTTGAAAACGGAATAATTCAAAAGCTTAATGACTTAAATACATCAAATTTGGGAATGAAATTTTTTGACTAGAAATGAAATTCTGTATCAAGTTTTTGTTTCAATAGGTTTCGAAAAATATGTCCAAAACATAAATCCAGTTTTCTGAAACTTTCAACCGCATGCCAAAGATTTTTCGATAAAAGACTTTTCAAATTCACACGATAGATTCAGTAAAATTTCTAGGCCAAAGGTTATTATTTCGTATTTATTATTCGCGTATGTCGAAAAAGGCTTTCTCTCGATAAAAGCATTTATTAGAGAGTATGGATTCTTGTTGATAATATTATATATATGTATTTGCTATAATTTTTCTTCTTAAATTCTACTTATTATAAAAAGTGTTTTTTGAATAATTTCGAAAACTAATATTTTTCTATAATGTATTTAACAAATCCTTACCAGTAAAAATCAACAAATTCAAGTATATTTTCAACAAAAATACTATTTTTGTACAAATTGTAAGAGTATTTTTTTAAATACAATTTTACATTAATGTAGCTAAAATTTTAAATTCTTTCAAACATTGATAGAATTTCAAATATCAACTACTTATTCTTCCAACTGTCCGAATTCCCATCCATAACCACAATTATATTCTGAATAGGAATTCCTCATCTGTTGAGAAGATGCAATGATTTTAATGACTAATCCCATCATAGAAGTTTCAAACTTGAGCTAATCGGAAACCCTTGGCTATGAAGAGATTTCCTTGTCCTTAATGATTGAATCAACTGAAAAGATATTTGCTAAAGCATGTCTCTGATTTCATATAATGGTAATTTCTGTGAATCACAGAAGTCTACTAGTATCTATTTGTTGGTGGACTTCCTTCCTAAGAGCATCAATGGAAAAGAGGAAATGAAGGACTTTTAGTAGATATGTGAATTAGATTTCCTAATTTAATCTTATATTATCGCAGCAAAATGTCCAGTACCATTTGGAGATAGTAAAACTTATCAAAAATTCAAGAAAATTCAGTTCAAAATTGTAATTTAAGTCTGGATTCTTATAAAAAGTAGTTAAATTTTTATTTTTTATGATGATGTTCTTTCTACTGAAAGAAAACACAAAAGGATATGTATAGAGTGCTTTTAAAATACGAAAGTTTCTCAAATATAGTGTTTTCATAAAAAATAGATATAAAGAAGATGAAATTTAAAAACTGTTTATACTACTTTCAAAAACTGTTCATGTTTACTATGCATGAATAAAAAATCAGCAAGAATCTGCGATGAATTTTATGAACTTAAGAGAAAGTAGAGAGCGACAATTTGATTATTAACAATTCGATATTTTTGGATGATTAAATCAATTTATTTATTATTAAAAAAATCATGTAAACATATTGTGATATGTTTCAGTGTTCCCATTTTTTATGTTTTAGATTATATTTTTATCATAGATATTTTTTCATATTTCCTACAACATTATATAAAATATTCAGAAATTATAAAAAACGTAAGTTTCGAAATAAGAACTATTTACAATTAAATTAAATAAAATTATTTAAAAAAATAGTTACTTGAATGCATTTATCTTTAAATACTCCGATGTATTTCACTATTAAATTAATAAATAAAAGTAAAAATATTTAAGTATATATTTAGCTTTTGAAGAAAAAGCATATTTTGAAGTAAATTTTAGCATTTATTAAAAAAAAACTTGGTTGTTCTAGAAAAAAAAAAACACTGATAAAGTTATTCATTTTCCATAGTACCATCCTGTTACAATTTTAACAGCAATTGCCTTATAATGATATAACTATTTTCTAAGAATTATATTAAAGATTAAATAACTGTGAATAACATTTGAAAAATCTATGAATTTTTGGAATTTTTCAACAATATTTATATTAAAGAATCATGAATCCATTTCCAGATAATTCAATCTTATATCCATTGTTTATTCCAATTCTACATATTATAAAGCGATTAATTATAAATTTTATTAAAATAACTTGAATATTTTTTGAGTTATGATGGTATTTCGACGTTAGAATTATGAAAAAATTCTTCTTCTCGGAAATTGCATTAAAAGTTTTTAAATACTTATATGTAGGGATTACTTACGATTCAATATTTTTCCGTAACTTGACTTCCGATTGTCTCAGACACAAAATAAAGATAATACAGGAAATGAAAAAGTACCTAGTTTTTGACATTGCAGATGAATTATAATGCAAATTTTCATCAGCATTCCTGTTTTTAAAAAAGTCGGATACTTTAAAACAAAATGGCAACAATATGTAGTCTTAGGGAATAATAAATAAGAAATCGCATATTATTGATTCAGAAAAATCCTCTGTATTTAAATAGGTTGTTCAAATTCAATTATAACCTGAAATTTCCACTTATGTCTCTCAAGCATATTTAGTAGATCATAGGTTCAACTTGGCTTCTAACTGAAATAGGGACAAAATTGCGAAATGACTGGAAAAAAAACTTGGAAACGTACCTTTTTATTTTATTTTATTACTTTTTTCTGAAACTGCAAATTGATGAAAATGCGAATTTTCATCCACATTCTTGCTTTCAACGTAATCGGATATTTAAAACAAGTATTAACATTATGTATTTTTTTTAACAACAAGAACAAAATGCTTATTATCTACTTAGAAAAATGTTTTGAATAGGAATGTTTTGAATTAGGCTGTTCGAATTAAATAAAAATTTGGGATTCCCATTTAGGTCTCAGACTTTGTTAATGGATTATAGGTACTGGCTTTAGTGAATACAGAAAGTTCAAACTAGAAAAATCATCAGTACTAAAATGGGTTGTTAAAATTAAATTAAAATTTATGATTCCCATTTAAGTCTCAAACTTTGTTAGTGGATTATAGGTTCAGGCTTTAGTTAATAGAGAAAGTTCATACGATTCGACCCTTCGATAATTTGCTCTTTAAAGTCATCAGATTGTGAAAGCTGTGAGGAAGATGTGATTACATCCTGCCTATTCTCAGGAGGTTAGTAGAAGCTGAAATGCCGCTGTGGACGACAATCAAGGAATTAAATCCTTCAAAGCAGCATTGTCCATTAGAGCACTGATAAGATTCTCAAAAGGCTATTTCTGGAATGCTTTAGCGGTAAGCACAAGGTTGTTGTAATCATACTCTATGCTTCGGAGGTAACATTGGAATTCTGGGGCTATGAAAGAAGATTAATAAATAGGGCGGAAATTGCTTAACTTGTCAGGCTAGTAGTTGAATGTTGGTGATATTAAACGATTTTGATAAAGACTTTACTGCGTTTTTTCTTTTCTTTCAGTGTATACATTTGAGAAGTATTTAAGAATGATATTGCAAAATAAATTTAAAGCTCTGATGACTGAAAAAATGGTTGAAATTAATGAGTAATAAAAAACATTTAATTTCTCGCAAATAATTTTAAAACTGCTGTAGGTACTGAAAAAATCCTGTTCAATATTCAAATTTATCAAAGTTAGTTCACAATTTTTTGAGCAATATTTTGCTTATTTTCATTATACAGTTTTACCTAGACTATGACCTGGCTTAAGAATAGTACCCAGGTTTGAGTCCTAGTTCCCTTCCTTGTGTTCTCCAGGTGAAGTATGTAAAAGAGACCCTCCATCCCCTAAAAAGGTGTAGAGCTTGAGAATGTATGTGTCATCTTCAGATGTGCTGGAAGTCAGATTTCTGCTTTTGGGTGCCCAATACCTTTGTCCTCAGAAGCTACTGCAAACTCAGTTTAAATCTCAGACAATTAGTCAGCAGGCTGGTTAAAGTGTCATATTTAACAACAACAGTAACAATTTTACCTATTGTTCTTGTGCATAGCTGCTCATCCCTTTCCCCATAACTGAACGAAGTAGTATAGACAATATTTGCTCTAGGGGACTGATTTTGCCAAGAAATACTCAAAACTTATAAAAATTACAATATGAAATTGTATTTAAATTTTTTAAATCATTTATATATAATTCAAAAACTACAGAATAATTACTTCATCAGTATTTAAATAAGTTCATCAAATTTATGTGAAATAAATTGTTGAAAGGAAAATTTAAAAATAATTGCAAGGGGATATTTTCGAGGATAAAATATATGGGAGGGAAATGTAAGATATTTATTTTATAAACATTTTAAGCAAACGAGAAAAAAATCATTGAAATTAAGAAATAAAAACTAGGTAAGCATTTTTTAAATTCTAGTAGACTTATTAAAGAAACTTTTATATATAAAATAGAATTTTTCCTTTCCGAAATTCTTATGAAAACAGTTTCACAAATGACACTTTACTATAGCTTTCTCTCTTTTTTTTCTAACTTTCCCATTTTCAGAGTAAAAAATGATACGAGATTCATTTTTCTTTCAAACGCTGAAGGAACTGATACTCCTTCAACGGGAAATGTCTCAGAGAAAGAAAGAAATATTCTGCGGATCAATCATTATGCATGTCGAACTAAAATCGAATTTTCTTCACTGAATCCGGGACATTGAGAAATATGACATGTGCATATGAATTGCTTCATGAGTTAATAAAATATTTAGTTTTCAAGGTATATCAAATAAAAATGAAAGAATAAGATTCTTGTAAAATTCCAGTGCTTTATTTATACGAGGGAAAAAAAAAGATTTTACATTTCTGTTTTCCAATAATTTTCAATCACACTGAACGATTGTCAAGATATTTTTTCACTAAATTTGGGACATTGTATAACATGATTGATATCAATTTTATATTTATAGCATATGCATATAATTTCTCCACTAGTCCTGGAATTTCATGCGTTTGGACCCTTAAAAAAACATCCGAAAGGAAAGCGTTTCAACTTGGACTGCGAACTCAAGGACACTCTGATGGACTTGGTCTCATCACGGCCGCAGGAATTCGGGGAGCAAGAAATCCTTCGATTCGTTAATCAACGGGATCATTGTACTCAGACCTATGGTGTAAAATTTGAATAAAGTCTTTATTTATAAACACAATGTTATTTCGAGCTTTTTCATTTGAAGAACCTTTGTAGATTCTCTTTGAAAAATAAATTATTTTAATACTTTGGAAAAATGTTGGAAATGATTAATTGAAACAAGCACTGATCTCATTTTAATTATTTATGATTTTATTTATTTAATAAAATAAAGAAAAAAGATGTATGAGCACAATTTAAAGCAAATACAAGCAAAGAATACAATAAAAATTATTTTCAAGCGCAAATAGCATTCAAGGCACTTTTTAGATCTCTTAAATTAATTATTATTTATTTCGCCTTTTGTAGTTTTCATCCTATACATTTAAAAAAATATGTTTTAAAGATAAATTATTTAAACAGGACACGCATTTTTTTTAAATATATGGAAATACTTCATTATCTTCTAAATATCTTTTAAAATGCCATCTTTTTCAAAAATGTGAGATACGTTTGCTGTCGCCAGAAAAAATTATTTGGAACAAAGTAACCTAACTACTAACACAAAATTCAAAATTCTAGAGATGAATTATTTTTTTTCCTGAAGCAATGGCTACCAATTCTGTTGAAGTAAGCTTTAATAATATTCTGAGAAAGATTTTTAATAGACAGAGAAAGTAAATTTTATTTCACTGCCGCCATATATTGGAATATTTTAATATTTTTTTCTTAATCACATTATTTGTAGTAAGTGTATCTCATGCTCATAGAATCAGCAAAACTAAGTTTCAATCAGTTTCCGTGTACATTACAATTTTTTTCTGATAAAACATTCTTTATTTTGATTACTCTGTGTATTAGAGTGGATAGATATTGGGTGAAAATTGATATAAAAAATAAACTATAATTCATAGATTAGGGATAAATCTAATTCCACATTAACACAGGTAATAAATATTTAGCTGAGATTTTCGGCTACCATCCACCAAATATGAATTAGACTTCTTCTTTTTTTTTCGAACAGAAATTAGGTTAGAGTTAGCAGAATTTCAACCCATTATTTCAAACAAGTACTTTTAAATTAAAAGAAAACAGAATAAAGGCAATAAAAAAATCTAATCTGCATTGCGTTACCCCAACTGGCGTAGGAAAGTCAGACATATGCGTTCCGCCAACTGGTGCTGAAAGTTCACGCGTAATTATCGACAGCTATGTTTTCATTTAAATTAAATTTTAAAAATTATGTATATAACACAGCTGTAGCCATCCCAATCTCGATCAATAAATAAAATGGATTTGACCTGATTTTAACGAAATACTGACTTGATTTGCTGTTTTGTTATATTTTGGGTGCACAATACTAGTTAATTATTTTTAAGTTAGTTCTGCGTTTTTGTTATTAAATTTTATTTATTATATATGTTTATCTAATAAGCTTATACTTTTTAATGTATTGTTTTCAGATTAGGTTTAATTTTTTGTTTTGCCATTATGTCATAGTTTTTCGTATATATACATGAAAATTTCCACTCGAACAGAGTACAGGGTAATAGATAGTTTGTCCTCTATTTTATAGCGGAGAGACTGCAGTGGAGAAATTTTGTCAGAATTTTTGATGGACAGTAAAAGACTTATCACGCATTGATTTTTGAAATAAATTTCTAGCAATATGAATCCATTATTCATTTTAGTCATGTTATTCATCATTTTGCATCCATTCTTGACAAAAAGTGCAAAGGATTTATAGTATGACACTCGAAATAGAAAATCTACGATATATTGGATATTATTTTGAATGTCTTATTTGACATGAAATAGTCTCATGGACATTGCTGAATATATTCTTCCATACGAATATTTGCGTATAATGTGGAAATAATTTCAGTTTGTATTATAAAGTGTTGTTGCAATTTTGAATGTAATTTGTGGTTTCTATGTATTTAGAACGCTATGTACGCTTCTTATTAATATGTACATATCATTAATAAATTAAGATGATCTTTCTGATCCCACTTTGCAATATGAATTCAATACATTATTCCACATATTGATAATTTACTAAGCTTAATTCCTACAATGAAATATTCTACTTAAATACTCTGCTCATAAAAGATAATATTATGATTGAAAAAAGCTTGATTTTGTTCTTGTTGTTTAAAATGGTACCTTATAATTATTTGGCACCTCTTCCCAATTACCTAAAATTTACTATGAACAAAAGAAAGATGGGAAAATAATCAATATTATGAAAATAAAAGCATAAAATTTTATTTATTGGAAAAATTCATCACAACTGAGATAAAGTAGGGCACTGAATTTTTCATGAATGAAATTCCAAGAAGAACTATGTATATAGAATGTGTGTGATTTTAATATTACCAAAGGTTTATAGGACACTGTATCATGAATATAATTACGTAAAGAATAACAACGCAGTTTCCAACCACATTTAAGTTAAACATAATCCAAATTTATTAATTAAATTCTCTAAGGTATCAACTATAAAGAAACTTTATTTGTGATCGAGCAATTCAAGATTAAAAAACATAAATTATATCTAAAAATAAAATTGTACTCAATCAAATGTTTACAAAATTTTTCGTTTCTTCCCTTTTCATTTGAACACACCTCGTATCTTTTTGACTAAATTAATAACATTAAACGATGAATTGTCGATTAGACTGTTTTGAGAAATGAATATTTTAAATTAATTATTTGAAAAAGTGTAAATAATTCAAAGTTAGGATCTACTTAATTAAAAAGACAGAAACACATGTAAACAATAATCTATCTACATTTTTATTTAACGCATACAATAAATTTGTTGAATCCATATTAAACCTTTTCCCCTTATTTGTATCGTTTAAATCTGAATTTTGTTTTGTTTCGTTACTTTTAAAAATTGTTTAAGAGTACTTGCAGTAATCAATCTGAGAAAATTTTGCTACAAAATGTTATTTCCGCAAGATCGCAAGATCACTTAATTTTGTCCAATGTTATAAGAAATCGAATGGCGAATTTTTGATAAAAGAACATGAAATAACATAGCATGAAAACTGATTATTGGTTTTTTTCTTTTTTTGAGTGGATTTTTTTATGTTGAAATTCTCATCGCATCGATATCGTTTCAGATAAAAGTCTTGAATTATTCTCCAACATTTAATGGAACCATTACGATTATGCGTAACACAACTCGGTACGACCCAAACGTATCAAGACGCTTCGACTTGCAAACAAACTTTAGGAAACATAAGACCACTCCATCGAAGTTTATTATCTTTGACTTTTAAGAAGAAAAATATAACATTGGATCGTAATGCTTTAACCAGGCTATGTTACATTATAAAAATACATTTTAAGACATCACTTTTATCAAACGCATTTACTTTTAAACAAAATGTTAGCTTTCCATCTATTATAAAGGATATTCCAAAATGTTGCATTCTCTAGTGACTGAAATTTTATTCAAACATCTATGGAACAAAGTTCCAATATGCATATTCATGAAAAGAAGAGCATATTTCAGAGTTCCATTATCCAATTCTCTCACGCAATGCTTTTAAGATCATCTCCTTTTAAGATCTGACGGAACAACATAATTTGTGAGGTTTTAGTAAAGTTATCTTGACTTAATCCTGATAGCATAGATGGCTAATTGCGAGGTAATTTTAATTCATAATGTATTTGCTTTCATGAAATGATGAAATTCTCGACTAAAACGTAGCTAACTAAGAAAGATAGTTAAAATATCTAGTTAAAAATAAATATTGTAATCCATTTCAGTTATTATGCGAAGGTTGCTTAAAAGATACAATTTTAGTTTTTATATATTTAAAATAAAACATATTAAACAATATTTATAAAAATTACAAACTATACAAAGAAAAACTATTCTTACTCTTGAAAAAATTTTACTATGAGATTCTGATGTATATCTATATTTTAACGCGAGTTCCGAAAAACATGTTTTTAAAAAAAAACACTGAAATAAAAAAAATGACTTCAAGATTCTGAACGATACATTATATTTCAAAAAGAGTTTAGAGTTTTTAGTCTCTGTCTTTTGTTCAATTTGCTTTTGAAAGTAACAATGCAAAAATCCTTTAAGTTAAAGATAGTGAATTTGGTATGAAAGTATAGCACCAAATTTGTTAATTTCTTACAAAATTTAGATTAAATTCATGGAAGAGAAATCTTTTTATCTATTTTTTTGTATACATATGAACACAGTAGTTATAACATGTAAAAAACTATGGATTAAATTCGATGCTCAGAATGGTAATCAGAATTTTAAATGCGTGATAAATTTGTAAAAATTCTTTTAAGGGCTTATAATTAATTGATATGCATATTAGAGTATTTGAGATCATGATAATTCTAATAAAGAAAATTTTATATTTGACCTTGTTGCAAAAAAGTAAATACATGAAAGTGAAAAAGAAATTCAAATAGAAGCTCTCCCTCTTTTATTCTATTATGAAACGTAAACTGTCTATTCGAAATCTCTATACACGATAATGTGAGAGATAGCACTCATATTAATGATCAATCATTTATTTCGAAATGTTGACGAATTCTTTCTCTATCTAAACATCACGATATGCGTACGGAATACAGAGTATGACTGAATACATACAAGGGTGCTATAAAGTCTAAAACCGTCTACTCAAAAACAGTGCATATCTTACTTTTTTTTAAAAAAATAGAGTAATTATTAAATTATGAGTGCATTCCGTTGCAAAATTTATGAAAGTAATTAAGATTTAAAATATTAAAATGGATAGAAATTTCAGTGGAAATTATTTTTTTTGTTTTTATATTGTTAATAA
The DNA here is from genome assembly GCA_026543055.1 of Argiope trifasciata. Lineage (NCBI taxonomy): Eukaryota > Metazoa > Arthropoda > Arachnida > Araneae > Araneidae > Argiope > Argiope trifasciata. The sequence continues at coordinate 813,374 of JAPMOQ010055289.1, read as the reverse complement.
GTTTAATTATAGTAATGGAATATTTTACAAAAATGACAATCATACGAAATGTTTTGCTTCTAATTTTTATGAAAACTCTAATACATGCATATTTCAAAACATGTTCATTCAATAATTATATTAACGGAAGAAATCTAATTACATTTCTGAGTGGTTCCACTAATGATAAAATGAAATCTTTTAGGACTGTTATTAAAAAAGAAATCTTGACACTTGCAAAAATAATCCGATTTTAAATCATGCGCGTTTTAATTAACTTTAAAATTCTGGTTAACATTTTTGATACGTCTCCAAAAACTCTTCCAGGATTGATTGTTCACTTATCCATATTTAAAGAAAACAAAGATAAAAAGTAGCATCACCTACATTTTCTTTCGCACTTGAAATAATCTTGAAAATATTTCATAGGTAATAATTTTAATAATCAGAAATATGATCTAATTTTTGCAATATCTCTCTAATTTTAGATATATTTGTTCCTCACATTATGCTTTAAAATTTCAATTAAATTTAACCATTTTTTGATTTTTATAAAGGAAAATCCAGCTTAAAAATAATTCAAAGTATCCCATTAAGATAATGTTGCCATTTTTTCTATACATAAAACATCGATAAGAAAAAACAATCTAATAAGTAATTAGATATTTAATAACCATTAGAGTGCTACCAAGAAATAAACATCTAATTGTATTTATTTCGCTAAATTCTATTAGAGCAATATCTAAAGTTTTTTATGAATACATTTTTACAATCTTTTTAATTCAAAGGCTTAAATTAACCCTTAGAAGATAAAAACATGGATTTTTTTTGTGTGTGAAGAATAATTTAAATTTATATACAACATGTTAAAATCTATTATACGAAAGAAAATCTTTCTTTATACATTTAAATCTTAATTAATTTCCTTAATTAATATTTAAATCAAATGGACTCTAATTTAATTTGAAATATTTCATAAATAAAAACTGAATACATATTGTTTCATTTTAAAAATATTTGTTCACATTTTTTAATCAATTTTATTTATGTATTTGTGAAAATATCGAATTTTTTAAGCGTAAGCTGAGATTAATATTTAAAAAATGGTTAGAAATATTGATATTAAATATTAATTTTTAGATATTTTAATCAACTAATTAACCATTTTAACTGCTTAAAAATAATAAATCCTATTTCTGGTGGGTCTAAAAGAATAAATTAAATAAATTGACTATTGCCTTCATTTAGTATGAATTTGTTTACCTCACATTTAAAGAAAATGGATAATTTATTTTCACATAGTAAATTAATTTGTGCTGAATTATAATTTTTAAGATACAAGAGTTTTTGATTTGGAAAATAAATTAACAATTTAGAAAGTAAATTAGTGTTATTTATGATCAATTACTTTATTGATTATTCAGTATTCATTGATTATTGTATTTGTTTAATGAAGAATTTTCATTACTATTGGTTATCATTAAACATCATGTAGTATTCGAATAATTTCATAAAATCAAGGATTGGCTCTGGCTATTAAACTTTTATGGCCAGTAATTGTTTTAAGTCTTTATTTAAGGTCTGAAATATGATTAAATTTAAATTTTTTTACTAACCCAATATTTACTTATTTTTCTATCAAATTATTTTAATCTGTTCATATATTGTGTCTTAAATTTCAGTACCAATTATGTCTTCAAAAATGTAGTTATTTTAAAATGCCGAATTATTAGATGCAAAACATTTTAATAGAACTTCATTTTACTTAGATAGAATTATAATTAAATCATTGTATATTATCATTAATCTGCTGACAAAAATAAATTTTGTTTGCTATGATTTTTAAAGATATTTATAATAATTGAATTTAATTATTTAAGAGGTTTTTCTTTTCTGAGCTTTTTTTTTCAATTTACATTTTTATCTGGGTTCAATGAAAGACAACATTGGGAATTCATTAAATTGTTTGTCTGTTAAGATATCATTTACATAAATATGTTTTAATAATGGTGGAATAAAGGATGTTCAAAAATGAACGCAAGATTTAAATAAGCCAGATAGGTTTATAATTGGAACAACATTTATGGACATCAACTTCCGCTCAGTCTTTTGTCAAAATTTTCCTAGACCATTTTGCATTAATGTGACGGAATCTCATTCATGCAGCGTTGAACATCCTTTTTTCGAGAAGTGTGCATGTGGGCTTATTCTCGTAGACCTCCGACTTTAAATAATCCCATAAAACGAAGTCTAGTTATATTAAATTACACCTTATAGAGAGGGGTGGGTCAGTTATCAAATTTAGGAATTTTGACAGTCAGAATTTCGTAATTTTTGAATTATTGTTCAAGAATGAAAATATGTTGTTCGATCATGCTCCGTTTTTACAAACCCTTAATTATCAGCTGTTAATTTTTTTTAATAAGTTTGCCAAAACCTTCGTAAATTTTGGGACACCGTTTATATAGATCAGCATTTTTAATTTAAACTGCTTTAATATCAAACTCAAAATTGTAATTTTTTAAAGTTTTGATTTTCATATTTATTATTTTTTTCATGAACTGAAAGTTTCAGAATCTTTAATTAATCTACATTTTTCATTCATTTCATATAATATTTTCGTAAGAAATGTCCTTGTTATTTTTATTAGGAAAATAGATAAATTTAAATTATATTAAAAATGAAATTTGTATATGCATAAAAATTAACTTGCAAACTGCTTTCTATTCACATAATCCTTATTTACCAGAAGGAAATGTACTATATATTTTTTTCATTTTCTTGTTTCATATACTAAGTTGTAATTTCACAATAAAATTCCATTCTTTTTAAACTTTGAAGGTGTTTTTAAAACCTCAATTTAAGTATTCTTGACATTCTTAAAATACAAACTTATATGTCAGGTGTATAAATATAAAACCAAATTTATATTTATACTCCTGAAAAGCGAAAATTGATTGAAAGGAACAAAAATTAACATATTTTCAATATTTTATTACTTTCCATTCCAAGAAATCCTATTCACGCCATGAAACAAAATACAATTGAGAGCGTGATTACCCCGCCTTTAAAGATGGACGCGATGAGTTTAATGACGAATCCCATCACAGAATATTCCGATGGGAGCCAATCAGAAACTATCAACCATAAAGAGACTTCCCAATATTTCGTGACTGATTCAGCTGAAAAGAATTCCACCAGAATACATTTAATTCCATATAATAGTAAATCCTCCGATTTACAATCAGCCGCCCACATCCGTTCGGTTGGGAAACTTCCTCCCACATAACTTCAAAGGAAAAGAGGAAATGAAGGACTTTTAGTAGATACGTAAATTAGATCCAAATCTTTATCTGAAAATTAAAGGATGCCTAAAATTTCGTTGAAAAAAATATAAGCTTAAAAAGTTTTAACAATGATTTTAAACATTTGTTTTTAATTTTCACTCGGAATATAATATCGAGCAATTTGAAATCTTGCAAGCTTTATTTTCATTAAAATTCAATTAATTTTTCCGATAGTTAGATATTATTAAAATTTAGTGTCATGAATATAAATGTACATTGCAATAAGAAATATTTAAAAAATAATTTAAGCATACTTTAAGTAATTTATTGGGCTCTAAATACAAATAAAATTTGCTTGAATGAACTCGTTACGTGTGCAAGTTAATTTTTATCAATCTATTAACTGCAAGTTTAAAATAGCTCAAATTAAAAGATTATGTTTTAATGATAACCAAACTTCATGCATGTGTTAATTTCAGCATGTTACAAGATGCAATAACATTAAATGTGATGTTTTTTTTAATAAAAAATATTAAGTACAAAGGAAAGATTTCTTTTAAAATATCTATATTATTAGCTCCCTAAATCTGTAGCATATAAATTATACATGGTTTATATACATATTCATAAAAAAGTTCAATTTATTTAGATCCAAATACCTAATTTCTACACACTATTAGGCATATATATCATATATTACAAATGATCTAAATGAAGAAAATAATATTTTGTACAGTTTGTATAAATACATAGATGGATGAAATATTATTAGCCAATTATACCGATACATTAGCAAATTGTGTTAATATATAGTTTAATAAATAGCCAATTTAATGCTTTTATAGAATTTTTTTATTGAGTCATATTTAGAAAAGTATTTTGCAGTTACTAATATTTTGAATAAAACAAGTCAATGGAGTCTAAAAGTGAATTAAAATAATTTTAACATTAATATTTCAGAAAAATTTACTTCTATGCTTAAAACTGATCTTTGACCATTACATTGACGATATCAAAGAAGAATCCCTCCCTCCCCTCTCATAGCCCCATATTTCTCACAGGCTGATAAATCAAAGGTTATATTGCTCAATGAATTAGAATAATGATTTTCAAAATTTCATAACTCTGTCTGGTTTTGCAGCAATAGATAGAAGATGTTCGAATTATTTTTATTTAAAAATTGGAATATCAAAACTACTTCACTAAATATAATTTTTTAGGATCAAACGATTGTATCAAATTTAGACTTCATAAATTTTTTCAGAAGTGCAATTATTGAAAGAAAAATTTATTTGCCTCATATGTATCAATTTCGTAGCAAAACTAAAAACTGAAATGTATGAGGAATCAGCAAAAGTTCGAATAAATCTTTGAGATATTGAATAAATGGTTCCGAATGCACATGAGAGCAAAATTCTACACAATTTGGGTGTATGTATTCATTTAAAAAATTTGACTGGTTTCATAAGCTTCTGCATTCATTGCAATTTAATTACTTTGCCTCAAAATTCAATTTTTAAGGAGATTGAACATTAGATGGATACATAATACAATGAGAGAAAGGAAGTAAGGCTTCTTTAATCGCATGAACTTTATGAGCAACAAAATGTGGAGCTTAAACATATTTTGTTGGAAAAGAATATAAAAGATTAAGTTACATATGTATTTAATCAAAAACTTTAAGGAGCATTATTCCGACGAATTAGTTCTTCGATTAAGAAGGGTAGTTTTAAATATTTTTAGCCGATTTATTTTTCTTATTAGCAATTTTTTTTATTTAATATTCTAAAAATTTTAGAGATGCACAGATCAGTTTTGACAGTAAATGTAGTATGAAATTTATTTTTCATATTTCTGTGTGAATTTTATATATTTATTAATTTTGTTTCTGAAATATATTTATAATTTCGTATCTCAGGTCCACATATGCGTTTTTCTTTTTTCATCAAATTCTTTATCAACGTATCTTTGGGATTCTATTAAGCTTTAGCATAGTGCTAACTTTTTATTCAATTAACAATTAAAAAAGTAAATCCGTCATGAAATTTATTTTTCATATTGTAGTGTGGCTTTTATTTATTTCTTATCTTAAGAATTTTTTTTTTCGTATCTCATATCTTTAAAAAATTTCTTAGTTCCAAATTCTTTTTCAACTTATTTTTTTTGGATTATCTTAAGTTTTAGTATAATGTTAACTTAACTTTATTCAATTAACAAATTAAGTTATTTTAAGTTTAAATATAATTCTACTTTAGCTTAGTGAGAAAAATTTCTGCTGAATTCTTAAATTCTTTATTGGTAAGGAAATTTAAAAATGCCTTTTCCAACAATTCCTTCCAGCAATCTGATTCAATGTGCAAAACGAGAGTAGATTACTTCCGGTCATTCACATGAGAATAGGGATAGGCTTAATGTCGTAAGGACGATAATCAACGAATTAAATCTCTCAAACTAGTACTATCCATTAAGACGCTGATAAAATTCTCCCAAGTCCATTTCTATTACGCTGCCATGGTGATGGCCGGAATGCACCAGCCTTGCTGTAGACTCTTGAGATAGCAATGCGATTGACGTACTAAGGGGGAAGTTGCGTCGTACGAGAATGGTATTAAACGAATTGTAAATTGTTTGCCTTGTTAGCGCTTAACTGAGTTAGTTGGTTTTAGTTCTAAATGATTTAGATGTTATTTATTTGTTCTAATATAAGACTTTTACTGTTACATTTGTTAATAAGAAACGAAAATATACAATGCAACTCCTTAATATCCTTCAAATAATAGTAATAATAATAATATTCTTAACCTTTTATAAATAAGAAAGGTTAAGAAAACTATGCTATCACAATTAAAGAGAGGGTTTCCAGCTCAGGTGTCGTACTCATGATCTGACCCTGGTTAAAATTATGGGACCAGTCCTTAAATATCCCTTGTGGTGCTTTAAAATGGGACGTTGATAAAGCTAAACTAAACTTAAATAAAATAAAATTTAAAACTAATGTAGAAATTTTTAATGCTAAGTCGTGATAGTGAAGTAAGTAAAAATAATATTTTTGAATACTGAAACAAATATCACAAACAAGATAACCATCTTGCAGTAGATACAAGAGAAATTTGAATGACTATCATCACAACAAAATAGAGGATATATATATATATATATAAGACTTAGAATCAAAAGGTAACCAAGCAAGCATTCAGAGGCGATTTTTAACATTACCTCTGCCATCAGAAGTTTAGTCATTATCATTGAAATATACACCGAAGAGCCATTACATTATGACCACCCTCCATCTATGAGAATGGGCTCGTCCAGGAGCAGAACCACTGCGCGTGCATGGTTGATATTGGAGTATATAAAATGGGAATGCAGTGTCTTTCTAAACATAGTGCGATTAGCCACATAATGGGAATCGCAGCGGATTTATCAGACTTTGATAAAGGTCAAATCGTTATGGCTCGGCGACTTGGAACATCAATATCAGAAACGGCGTGTTTAGTGGGCTGTTCACGTGCAGTTGTTGTGAGCACATATCAAAGGTGGTGCAGGGATGGTGAAACGGCAAGTCGCCGGCCAAAAGTGCGTCGTCCACGCCGCATTGATTCCAGAGGAGAGTGGAGATTGCTATGCACTGTTCGCCGTGACCGAAGGGCTACAACAGCCGAAATCACCACCAGCTACAACAGTGGTGACCCAGGCAGTGTTTCTCAACACACTGTGCAGCATACACTGCTGCGTATGGGCATACGCTGCCGGAGGCCGAAGCATGCTCCTGCACTAACGGAACGTCATCGCCAAATGCGTCTGCTATGGGCCAAGAAACATCGGGATTGGACACCAGAGGAATGGAAGAAGGTTGCATGGTCCGACGAATCACGTTTTCTGGCCCATCACCTCGACGGGCGTGTGAGAATACGCCGATTTCCAAATGAATCCCTTGCTCCCGGATGCACAGTTGGACGGAGACAAGCCGGTGGTGGGGGTATTATGGTGTGGGCAATGTTTTCATGAAGCATAATAGGACCCATAATCCCCATAGAACAATCCTTGACGTCTGGAAGGTACATGAACATGGTTGCAGACCAGGTTCACTCATTCATGGGAACAGTGTTTCCGGCGGAGGATGGCGTGTACCAAAAGGAGAACGCACCATGTAATAAAAGTCGAATCATCATGGATTGGTTCGAGGAACATTCCAGTGACTTTCAAGTCATGTCTTTGCCCCCCAAACTCACCTGACATTAATCCAATAGAGAATTTGTGGTCCTACTTGGAAAACCAAATTCGTGCTGTCACGCCACATCCTCGCAAGGTGATGGAATTGCAGGACCAGTTGGTGAGCGCTTGGTACCAGATACCTCAGACTACCTATCAGCACCTTGTGGAATCAATGTCACGGCAAGTACTAGCAGTTTTGAGGGCTAAAGGTGGCCCTACATGTTATTAGCAGGGTGGTCATAATGTAATGGCTCTTCGGTGTATATCCCTCATGTGTCTCATTAAACCAGCCTGTTGAATTTCAATAACATTTCAGTTTTATTATAAACTTTTTCAATTAATATTATTTGGCTATTATTAATACTAATGTCAGTTACTATTAAAAATAGTTTCTAATATAATATTAAAATAGTTTAATAATTAGCTATTTTAATAATATCAAAATAGCTTAATTCAAAAGTTGCGTTAGTATAAATAATTATCAACTATTATTTATATTTAAAACGTTAATATTAATAATATTCAATCAATCGGCAATAGCGTATTTGTATGAAAGGAAACATCTAACCAATAGTTTAGATATATAGGTTTTTTTTGGTAATCAAATAATAATAGTAATTTAGAAAATTGTTGCTATGAACTAATCGTTACTAAAATGTTTGGAATATTCATGAAAGGTTAGAATAAGTCTTTTCGAACTGGAAAGAAAGAGTTCTGTACCGAATCTTATAGATATTTTTAATAATGGATATTTACCAGTATTAAAGAGTTTGATTTTTGAAAATTAATTTTTAAAATTGAAACTATTTATTTGAAGAATTTAGGTACATCTAAATGATATGAATTGTTTGTATTTAATTTGCATTTCTTCAATTGTTTTACCTTCTTAAAGTGTTAGTTATGATATTTGGATATAGATGACAGCACATGTTTAATTTATGTGTGTGTGTGTTTCATAACGTTTAACCTTTTAACTGTGGTGTCCCACCTACGCTCTTACATTAAATGATGGCACATTTAATGTAAAGCTGAAATTAAATCTTTCATAGATGATGCAATTCGGTACAAAATGATAAGTAAACTCACAGAATCTTAAATATTTTATGTCCCTTAGAAAATGAACTCGGATATGCACTTCCTTAATATAAGGATACCACCAAATTACACAGAAAAGGATACAAATTAGTTAAGAGATTAATTAAAGCTTTCAAGTATATTAGTTTTTAATTTTCTAAAATATTTTTATTGATACTAATGAGCAATATAATATAATAATTAACCCTAATTGCCAAAATTATAATGTTATGGGGGAAATCTTACTGCTCATATTCAAACAACAGATTAAAACAATTTATTGAGATGATTTATATTAATGAATGTTATCTCCAAATTGTAAATAAACATAAATTTCTTTCCAGAAATTGATTGAATCGGATTCTGAAAACCCCAAAATTTAAAATATTTCAAAGATGCCGTTTTAATATCAAAAATGAGTGATTTATTTTGCTCTTTATCATAAGTTTCTTATGATTTAATCAGTTTATGAAGATGAAACTGATGTATTTCAAGTGATTAATTATTTAAGAAATGAAGATAGCTTCACTGGGAATATCTGAATTATCTTTAATTAATTGTATTCGTATAAATATTTTAATAAGTATTGAAAAAAATCCGAATTGAATTTGTGAATAAAATGTCTTATGTAAGGTATGTCATTATATAAAGAACATTCAAGGACTTTACTGTAATTTAGACATTTTATTAGTACACGAGTATTAACAGATACTCAAAATGATGAGAATTAAATTTACTTGGAATTGCAAATAATTTTTGAAATTATTTGTTACAATTTTATAAACTACATTTTTTCTTCAGTCCATAACCATATTCCAACATTAGTAAAGTAACAAATCCTTTATCTAAAGCACTATGATGAACTAAATCAATTCATTACAGGAACAAAATATTATCTGTGGTCAAGCAACGTCTGCGTTATTCCAAAATTAGCAAATAATTTGTTTGCTACAAGTCCCACACTCTTTGAGAATGCAGATAGGAAGTTTATACATGACAGGGAAAGAATATAAATTGACTTAAGAACAAACATTCGAAAACAATTTGAAGAAATCTAATTTTCTATACTTTATCATTAGAAAGTTATCTGGTCTTCTGTCAGGTCGTAAAAAGTTTTCCATACTCTTTCTAACCAGCCAGGCAAGTTGCGCTGATAAAATTTGCTTAAGACTGAATCAGCCTTGAGGGAGGTTTCGTATCAGTAATTGAAACCACATGGGTGTTGGTGAACCTTTTTCAATTACCATCTTGTTGACCCTTTGCTAAATTAATGGATGCCACCTAACCCAAAATCAGGGAATTAATTCTGGGAGAGAAACTTTGTATGTTATTTAACTGTCTTTTTCATTTTTTTAAGTATATTTTATATTCATAGGATAAGAAAATAAAATCAGTTGGAAATTTGTCAATAGTTTTTAGCGAGATAGAAAAAAGCTATCTGGATTGTAATTGGGATTTTGGCGAAATGCATTCAATATCTACCCGTTATTGATGAGTATAAATTCATGTTTATTAATAGATGATTTAAAAAAGCAATTGATTTTTTCGAAGTCTTTTTATATTGCCGTCACGACTTATACATAATTAATTATAGCTTAGCAAATATTTAATCACTAAAATTATTGCACGAAAATAGTCTTGACATTTCTATTAAGTAGAAAATAATGGATAAATTACACATGCCTGCATGGGTCATATTTTTTAACTTTTGGTTATTGATTCCTATGTATTTTTTCACCCTGAATCTGAATATGACATTAGTTTTTTCCCATCACGTCAGGTGTTTTTACAAAGAGGAATTTTCGAAATTTGTAATTTGTTGAGAAATATCAAAAATATGAAAGAAATTGACGGATTTAAAACGATTTTTTACATTCTAAAATGTTTTTAATTTAATTAAACTTATGTCTTATTCTTTACAGTATCAAAGCCAAGCACATCATGAGTCCGTTTTGAAGGGGAGGGGAGGGCAAACATTTAATGAAAACTACCACAAAATTAGTCTAAATGTAACAAATTATTTTTTGTACACGAAATTTTATACTTATACACTGAATTTTATGTACTTAACTTCAACTTTAATTAAATTTAATTTTAATCAGTCTTAATGATTATGTATCTAAAAAAAGTAACCTTTCATTTGTGTTGTTGTCTCTTTTGGCCAGTCAGGCTGTGTTAGCGGCTTTATATATATATATATATATATATATATATAATTGCCTACCTTTACTCATTGCCCACGTGATTTAGAGCTTTAATTATTTGTTTCTTTCAATTATTGAAAACCTCCTAAGGAAAAAAAAAATTACGTTTCTCTCATGATAATTGTAATCCATTGTTATTTTATGTGAAAAGATATTTTGAGCACTTGATTTTGCTGTGTAAATTATGTTTAAGTGAATATAAATGTATTAGATTATAACTTATCTGAACTCAAGGAGAGAATATTTTAATTAAAAGAATTAGTTAGCTAAAATATTTCTTTTATTAATAAGTACTATCATGAAATTATTGTGATCTTCCACAAGCAAAATCTTGAGATGCATTCAGATCTTTTTAATCTAAATTAAATTTTTTTTTGGCATTTTACTTATTAAAATAATAGAAATTATAATGAATTCGGGGAAATTTACTGAAATTGCAAAAGTTTGGTATGTATTACTTTAAGGAAAAAGTTCAGGATATATATATTGAGGATGTTTCATTTTCTTTTTCTGATTCTGAATTGAATTTCATGAGTAAAAATTCAGAAGCTTGAAGTATAACACTTTCCCATTTACTTAATACGAATATTAATAATTGGTATGATATACCCTCAAATTTAATTAAAAATTAATTTCAATAATTTTTTTAAAACATTTGCTAAATCAGAACGTTTAATTTTATTTTGCAGATAGATTAAAAATTTCACCAAGATCTTAAAATTTGAATTTTCATTAAAATTTATTCATTCATCATTTCATTTTCTTTAAAATTAAATGTTCCATAAATTAATTCTAACCCATTGCATATTCTTCTACACAATTATGGGAGTAAGAGTAATATATTTAATTACTCTTTTTTAATTCCGAAGTATGAGATATCAAATAAATCCTTTTCTACTATTTTAATTTTTTGAAGCCAATTATTAATTATTTTTTTTATTATAAGGCATGGAAAAACATGAGACATCCAAATTGTAGAGATATTTTGCAACATGGAATTTAAATTTATTTCCATGAAATGACGAATCCGAATCGAAACATACATACTATCCAAAATCTAGAATTTATCATAAAAAAGAAGTCAAATTAATAGATTATGGATAGCTTCACTATAAATATTTCTAAAATGTCTTCCAAAAAATATCTTATCCATTTATTGTTTGCATAAATCAATTTCGCACACATTATGAAGATTATGAATATTCTATATAAAATGTATTTTCATCAAACGTAGTAGCTACAAATATAATCAAATTCTTAAGTTAAAATTTCTGTTCATATTTTGACTCCACACATGTAGCAAGAGAAAAGATTAGTCATATAAGAATGTAAAGAGATAAGAAAATCCTTGCTCGTTAAGATATGAAAACCTAATGTCGTTGAATATTATCTTGGTTAAGAAAGACAGTAATTCTCTTATCGCACTCAGGCAGCGTCGTTTCTCGTGAGATTGGAAATGAAGCTTTAATTAGATTCGAAGATTCAATCTCGTATTGGTAACATGAGAAAGTCTTTATATGTTTTTTTATTCATTTAAGTTTGAGGAAATTACATTTTCTAACGTCTATAAAGGTTAGTAGCTTGAATTCATCTATTAGAGAATTAGTGAAACAATATTTAAGATAAAAATATCTATTCATTCTGATCCTACAGTTTTCTGCTAATCTCTGTTTCACAGCTTTAAGAAAGTTCAAATAAGATTATTCGTATAAATTTAATGATATTTAAAAATCCAGAGAAATGTAGAGAAGCTTTTTTCAAATATAATTTATTCGTTCATATTTAAATTTACTGTAACATATGGATTCGTGTAAAACAAATTAACAGCCTTAAAGTAATCATTTTCAATGTAAGCGAAGTTATCATTTTGCATTCTCTTATTTATTACCTGGAATGCAAACAGTTCCTTTGATGTGTCGATTTCATACATGGCTAATTTTAGTGAAATTTATTGAATTCTTTTAAAGAAACACTATTTCTTTATTTTCAATGAAGAAATAATAAAATGGGAGTGTGAGTCTAAAGTAACTTGATATTACCTTCCTATTAATATCGATACATATTTAATATTTTTATTGATATTACTAAGTGAACTTATATCAAAGTATTCTTTTTCCAACTTATAAGCTCAAAATGAATAACTCAAAATTATATAGTTTTGCCCGAAATGGGCATAATTTACAAAAATATCAAATATTATATGATTTTTTAAAATTGGAATCAGTGAGATAGCATATTCACGAAATGGAAAAGGCAGAACTTAAAACAAAATTCTATTATTGAATTAATATTATTGAACTTGTATATCTTTGCAGCATTGTGGATAAAAATTATTTATAGTTGTTTTATTGTATTTGCTAATTCTTCAACTACTTTTATTTTAGTTTCAGCGGCTGATGCATTAAGATATTTTTTAAAGCCTCAATCGTTTCTGTTCATATTCT
>JAPMOQ010055289.1:759931-782398 GCA_026543055.1 Argiope trifasciata | reverse complement strand
ACACACACACACACACACACACACACACACACACACACACACACAGAGAGAGAGAGAGAGAGAGAGAGATGTGTAAACACAAACTTTTTTTATCAATTTTGTGGCAGAAAAACAGAAGACAATTTTTTGACTTTAAATTTTATTTTATTCTCTCCCGAGACGCATAATTTATGTAGAAGCCAGACGAGATCAGGCACGCCAATCTACAACAGGATAGAAAAGAGAAAAAGCCAAAAAAATGGGGAGAAAAGTTTTTCCAGTGTTTATATACTATAAGAATCTGACAGGGATTTCTTTAGACGTATCGATTGAGGATAGTGAAATCTAGGGACCTTTTCAAAATAATTAATGTAAGATCATTTTTTTAATCTCTTCCAGTGTGCGAGCTGTTGATTTAAGCAATTTTACAGAGCTTCTGTTACGTTAATTAAATAAAAAAAAGTGGCATGGGGTTGGGAATTAAGAAAATATTTAAAAATGAATATGACTAAATTAAGACAGAATACCGGAATTCAATTAGGATTTGGCGATATTATTACATATAAGCGTGTGTGTATTCTTGAATAGTTCTGTTACTCAGTGTGATTCTATCAAAATTGGAAATTATTTCAAATCCACTAATTCTTGCATTTCTTCATACCTAATTTATTAAGCACATCTTTTCTGGTTGTTAGTACTAAACATAACAGCAAATAAAGACAAAAAATGTGTAATTCATAGCTTATGCGAGCTGCAATTAAATTAACGATAAATAAAATAAATGATAGCAGAGTTTCGTGAAAAAAATATTAAATGCATTTTATGGTGCCATCGAATGCTGATATGCAGAATAATTTTTGTAGCTTTGTCGGTAGACAGCAATTGAAGCACAAAGGGTGTCTTCAACCCGAAGAAATATAATTTACGATTGCTATAAAGAATGTTGTGCTTTCCTGAAGGTGGTGGAGGCTGTCAAGTTCACTTCTTTAAGAGCGTGAATGAATACTACAGTCAATGCTGTGAGAAATCCTTATTTAAGATAGAGACATATGTAATTTAATGAGCGAGACATTATTTAAAAAGTATTTTGATTTGAAATTGTTTTATATTAAACAAAAATATTAGAGGGTTTTGTAAAATTTAGAAAATATGATAAACTTTTTTAACGAATTTTCCTTATAGACTACAGAAAGAGAACGTTTCAAAAATTTTAATAATCAGATGTTTGAATAACATTTACTATGTTCTCTGTAAGATCTTTTCCAATATGTTATCTAAAAACTTTTAAATCTTGTTCGGGAAGTTTTCCTCTTCTTTTTTTTATAAGTGTATTGGAATATAAATTTCGGAAATGTTGATATTCATCGGAAATTGTAAGGCTAATAATATGGAATGTTTAAAATTGTGCAGCAAATACGAAAATAATGTAGAAATGTTGTCTAGATGTTGCAAAAAATAATGAAAGTTTGGGGGAAAATTGAATGATTTGGAAATTATTCCCAATTCTTTTTACTTTTTTTCCCTTCCTTGTTCTGTTTTAACTATCAATTTGTGTTTTAAATTGATTACTTGATTCAGATTGCTTTTTATTTACTTTTACATTAAATAAATTTTCTTAGAACTTCTAGGAAAAAACCCCAATTTTTTATCAAACATAATTCCATACAAATATTTTTTGGAAATAATCGTAATTGGAATCAATTTTAAAGTTTTCATTCAAACAAATAAATGGAATTCTATTACCCTTTCTCAGATTTTTAAAACATGCATTGAATTTAATGGTGGAACATAGAAGTGAAGGGGCAGTTAACAGATAACAAGAAACTAAAATGCAAAAAAAAGATATATCTGTTTTAAGCGACAAAATCAACCGAAAAGGTATTCTTAGAATGAATTTAATACTATATAAGGGTAATTTGCCTAATTTTTTTACAGTTACTTAACTACGAAACTGATTGAGATCTAGGAACTGCTTATTAGAGATAAAATACTTTAAAAGGAAAAAAAGGTGCAATAATGTTGAATTATATGATGTAGTAAAGATATTAATAACGTATTGAACAACTTTTAATGCAAAGCGAAACATTCTAAAAGAAATTATTATATAATGATATTTATGATTAATAAATAATTTGTCTCTAGGTATAACACATTTACAGTTATAAACACATAATTTAATCTCACTATTTAAGATTTTAACACATATAAATAATAATTTTATCATTATTTTCGATCTGGAATTTTTCCATATAATTTCCTATATAGCTAAGTATTTTTTCTCCTTAAATTTTGAATTAATTTTATAAACGGATTTAATTTGAAATGCTTTTATTTCATTTTATATTATATAATTACTTACATTCTGATTATTGTAATACATTAAGTTAACGCAAAAATAAAATAGCAAATAATATTTCAAAAACTTTTTTGAACCTCAGTTGATTTCTGTTGTTTGCTAAGACATACTTTTTTTTTGCCAATGAATGTTTGCTCCTCTCTCACTTTCAGCTGGTTTTTTTTCTTCACATTTTTAGCTTTCTTCTTTAATGTTCATTGATCCACAAACTCGTCTGGGAATTAAGCATGAAACGAAAGCAGGAATAATCCTTTCCCTGATTATGTACATCTTAAGACCATTAGATCACTAATACTGGACGGAGGAGATAATGCCCTCCTAATAACGTGAGTACAGGAGTGAATGAAATGCTTCGTCAGCTGATAATCATATAATTAAATCCTTCAAGCTAGGGTTGCCCATTATAACTTTGATAAGACATTCTATGTTCATTTCTGGTATAAGGATTGTTGTCGTAACTTTGCTTTATCTTTTAGAAAAAGCTTTGGGATGCCTTTTTTGGACATGACACTGCCATTGACACTTTTTCAATCAGCTGTAAAACTATGCTTTTGATAATTTAAAGTTATTTGGTTTCCTTAGAATTTGCTTTTAAATGATTTAGATGGTGGTTTTCTAGTTTTCCTACCTCAATTACTGCAGACTCAGATGTCCCCAAATTGATGATTGGTACCAAAACTAGGAAAATTGATTTACAAAATTACGATTAAAAACAATAATCAATGGGGCCAACAAAATTATCCTTAAAAATCTTTTAGTGATATTTCTGTCCTCCATATACTATCATTTCATATTGGAAATCCTTAGTTATAATCTTGAAGTTAGATATTTTCCCAAAAAATATGTATTATTCTCTCTTCGGAAAATGTATATACTGAGAGGAAAATATGTCAATTAAATTAAAAGTCAGCATTCGATTGGAGAAATCCAATTGTTTTCAGTCTTTTGTTAGAGAGTTATGTTGTCATTATCTTATTCATGACGGAAAATTATTCATAGTATCTAATAAAGGTATTAATCTATAGAAAACCTTGTATGATACTTGTGTACATTATATGACACTGGCATTGGTATTAATGACATTGGTATAACGATGATATATTAACTGCGGCAACCTGGCATAAGGTAGCACGCCTTCCCAAGGATTTGGGCATCCCAGTTCGGGCATGGTTGTTCTTCCTATATTCTATCTGTGAGACGTGTGAATTTGTCCTCTCCTAATCCCGGTGAAAAAGGGTTGTGCAAGCGAATGTGGTGTGTAAGTAGCTAAATCGTACTCTTGGCCCTAGATGGCGTTACTGAAAGAAAGAAACGTGAAAGTTTCAGCTTAAATTCACTGACTTAGTAAAGTGGGCTTGTATATAACAAGTGCTATCAGAAACACAGCAATATTAGTCTTAGGCTTAAATTTGGGGTTTTTTTGCATTTATTATCTGATTTCTGACGAGTGCTTTTCAGTAATTAAACCATAGAGTTAACTTATTTTGTGGTTAATAAAATTCGAAAATTAAATATGGGTTTGGGGCTCGTTTTTTTCGGAAATATGTGAAGTATTTTAGGAAGATCATTCGGATTTGTTTTAGGAGATGAGCCAATTATGAAATTCCGCTAAGTTTACATAATATTCAAAGAAAGATTCCAATTCTGATCTCAACACAACGGTTCTTTTGAATTGAGTAACTTTATTTTGAAATTTGGTGATATGGTGAAAGCAACAACTGGAAAAAACATAAGCCTTCACAGATATAGCAAATGCCTATGCTACATGAAAGAGAGAGAGCTTTTATTTTTCAACATCAGTTTGAAATCAATTTCACCTCTTTTCCGAACATATGTTTTTAAGAAAATCTAATTACAAATCAGGAATTCATAGATCACACAGAAGATGCCAATACGATCCACATACAGAAAGAAAAAAACACAATAATTTTCGTATTGAAGATAAATGTTCTTCCAAAGCCATACTAAAATATATTAATTACAATTTAAAGAATTGGTTTTGTAATTTCCTTTATTAATGAATTATCCAAATGTTGCTTCTAATTCAGCAGGGAAATATGATCTGGATAAAATGCAAAGAAACATTAGAACATTCATTTTATAGCGATTTAATTACTTAAAAGAAGAACTGGCTCTTCTTAATACTCTGGAATTTTATCACTGCGAATAACAATAATTGAAAATTTCTTTAAACATTTCATGAATTTTGCAATTTTTCTGTAACTTCCGTTTAAGGTTAAATTATTTACTAAACACGACATATACAGATAACCAAGCATTTTTATGATGTCCTGAATCAGAACTTTAAGTCACCAATCATATTAAACTAATTACAATGATGCGTATCATTTGGGCTACTGGGATCTTATAAATCCTTAATTTAAAGAATAACTCAGATTGAAATGTTTTGAATCAGATGTAATAACGCGCTGGAAATAAATTTAAGCACACTCCTTTGGGAGAATCACTTGCATTTTCTTTATCTGTCTCGATACGACAGGATCCCTTGCGATATGTTTGAATGGTTGCACATTAATAAACATATTTATATGATTTAAATTTATCCAGGAATTAATACTGATTTATTCAGAAACAAATAAATGTAGAATTGTACGAATAATAAAATATTTCATAAATTTAATTTATTACGTTATGTTTTTAGAAAACTACCATAAATAAACGTATCAAGTCAACTTATCGAAGAGGTCTTTGTATAGGATTCATTTTTCTTTGTTTGCAATGCGTTTGTTTTTTGAGGTATCTTTTTATCGTTCAATTTGTTTCGACTTTTTTAATCAAGTCATCCATATAATACAAATCGAATGGTTTGGATATATTACATAAAGGGATTTTACTTTTAATGTAATTGGAAGGATTTGCCTTTAAATTTTCAGACTCCCACTATGGTACACTTCAGAAAAGCTTTCGGTTTGGTGATTGGTTCTCACCACACATCTGAGTGTAGAAATTATAGGGATAATCTACCGCCTATTGATGACCGGACGAGTTTCATAGTTTAAGGGGTGCGCCGCAACGGGTGATGACCCTAGGATTCGACCATTGTCCCAACCAGTGTTGCTGTCATGGCAACTAGGTCAATCAGATTAATACAAGAACTTTAGTGGCTGGTCGAAGTAACCGGTTAAGGCTACTTTGACCAAAATAAAGAAATTAAAAAAAATCTCTTCAAATGGTTTCCATGCAATATAAAAAATATTTATTAATTTAATTTTTTTTCTAAATTTGATTCTCTCAGAATAATGTTATGTTAACTAAACCAACTGGCTAGAAAAAAAAACAATACTGCTGTCTTTTAAGTAAGAAAGAAATAGTCAGTTGAGGACAGGATCGATTGACATTAAGTTAGATGGTGTGGCATATTGCCTGATGATGAGTGTCCTTTGTGTTCTTCGTTTGAATTATTTGTCGATGCTTATTCTAGTGTTTTACGTGTCTGAATTCTTGCGCTTACGTTAACGAGTCTTGCGTATGTCAACATAAAATTACTTAAAAGCGCTAGTCGATGCTTTGATGTTCTAACACTCTCTCAAAATGGTGCAATATCATAATTTCTTGGGGCAGATATTGCCTTGCAAGTTCTTCACGCTTCTCTGGAAGATACATCAGAAAGATGTCATCGTCACCGATAAGGCCCTTCTATTGAGGTCTATAGGGCCATGGTGGCGGCCTGGTGGTAAGATCTCAGCTTGTGAACAGTAGGGTTTCAGGTTCGAGGCAAAATTCCACCGAAGAACCGTCGGGGAAGGATACCTGTTGCACGATAAATCCGTCAGGCCAAACATCCTCACATCGGTTTAATGTCGTGTGAAGAGGGAGGTGACAGCTCAGGTGTCGACCTCGTCATTTGATAGCGATTCAAAATTACGTGATCCGTCCCAAAACAATCCGAGTGTTGCTTTAAAAGGGCAATAATATAACTGAGCTAAACTGAATGAATTCATAGAAGTCTATAGAGATATGGTTCAGTACTAAAATATATTTCAAAACTTTGATTATCGTGAAAATGGGTTTTCCAAACCTTTAAAAATGAAATGAGATAGAGCTTTATTCATAGGCCTGAAACTGGAACGTAGTAAATTGTGGTGTACAGGTTCTGGAACTATTTCCAAAGTATTGTTACTATCCTTAAAAATCAATTAAGTATCAATCAATATCTTAGAAACAGTAACTTAATAATAATATAGAACTTACAGATATCAGGAATACAGAATAAAAATATTATTGTAAACCTGAAAAGCAATCTTTTCGTCTTACTTTTGCGATTAGAATTATTACACTACGGCTACTTATTTATTATTCTTAGTCATGTTTTCATTTACGATGGGAACAATAATTTCTATATAATTTATATAAGTTGTTGAGAAGTTTTTTCAAACAGGAGATGCATTTGTTTTCAACTAATATCATCCTCTCATCACATTTCAGGTCAGAATTCAATTATCATGACGAAGTAAAGACAGCATGCGAGATTAAATGTATCTTCTCGTCATCTAATCTGAGCTATTGAACAATTGAAGTTATTATCGTCAATTTATAAACATGACGAAACTTATAAAATAATTTAAATTAAAAAATTTAACAGCATTTCAATTTTTAATTAAAAAGTAAAGTTTAATTATTTTTTAAGTAATTGCAAAAGTTAATAATTTTTTAGAGAATTAAAGCAAAGCCCCATGAGAAAAGTAACCATTTTAGCTTCGTATATGCTCTACATCAAATCTTCTCCCAAACATTTAGAATTTTTTATAAATATAAACTGCGTTTAAAATACAAATCATAATTATTTCTATTCTTATTCCACATCCTATAATAAAGCACATGTAAAATACATAAAAAATTTCCATCAATGAGTAATGAACAATTAACTTCATTACTTATTTGTAGCTCAACATCTGCCTTTACATTTTCAGTTGGAAAACAATTAGAGAACAAAATAAAATCAAGCCCGACCCTCACAAGTAAAAGCTACTTCATTCTTTTTCCAAACTTACTCGCTGAAAAAATTAACAAGATTTTTTTTTTACTCTCTTAAGAAAATACTCTTCCTTACATATTATTTGGATGAATATATTTCCTTTTTTCATTTGGTTATTTATTCAACTATTTTTCAAGAAATCACAGAAAGAAATTAAAATAAGCAAGAAAGATTTCAGAAATGGGAAGGAAGTGATTTTTTTTACTGTTCTAACTTCTTAGTAATAATTACTCTTATATAAATGAGGGGATAGCAAGAGTGTGGAAGAATCTGTTTTTTTCCAAACAAACTGAAGAAGAACGGAAGTATTTTTTACCCAAAGAATTTTCTCCATTTTTCTATCAAAGCTAATTTTTTTCAATTTGAAGGAGTTTCTTTTCGTTTATTTGAGCAGTGTAACTTCAGTGGTTAAAGAAAGTGTATTAGTATTTTATTAGTTAAAGTGAATAGAATTATGTTTTTAAATATTACTTATTTCTAAGAAATTATTTTACAAAAGTGAAATATGCATCGAATCCAGGAATATGACGCTACTACATAGAAATATTTATATTATAAATATAAATATTGTTACAGATACTTCCAGGGTTCTTTTTGATTTGTCGACGAAACAAACAGCACTTCAATAACAAAAGACGATAACTTTTATTAACACGAAGACGACAAATATGCAGTCGAGAGGAACAGAGAAAACACACAGCAGAACACTACTAGAAACAGTAACCATCAAGTATAAATCGGTAGTAAAAACAATCACAGCACACAAACTTGCCAGTCAGAATTCAGCAGAAGGAGGAAATCTGCTTAGCTTCACCCTAAAATTTCTCCAAATGTCTGCAATTCGTCCTCGCTTTAGCAGTATTCCACTTCACATAACAATTCGATGCTGTTTCAGCAATAAACAAAATGATTCGGCCCACAGCTTAACAAATTCTTGGGCTTCACATAACTAACTCTTCGGAGGGATTCAACGATGCCCGTCTCTTTCCATGACTACGAATCATTGATTGCAGCTTCAGACTACTGGCCTTTTTTAGTTCCCGGCAGCTGGGCAGAGAAAGTTCTCGGGTGTATCTCGGTTTAAAATGAAAGAATAAAGCTAATCATCAGAAAGAATGTTCTCCTGTTACTTAGCTTAAACACAAATATTTTAACTCAAAAGAAAATCTTAAGTTAGTAATGGACTTCAACAAGAAAAAATCCAAATGAACTTAACAAAAATATTTTATATTGAATAATTTTAGAATAAAAGTATTTTTAAAGAAGCAAGAACGTGATTTTATTCCTTACTGTTATTAAATAATCGTAAATTAAAACAAAAGTTGCAGCTAGAGCAAAAGTATTTAAAATTAATGTTACTAAATTTCTGCTAATGAACCAACTTTCTCACATACCCTAAAATATTTTATGACGAAATTTTCATTTTGAAATATAAACCTTTGTTGTCTCTTCGATGCGTCTTCATATCATCATAAATGAAATTGACAAAACAATCTCCAGTCGAAATAGATGTTTCAGTGGAATCTTAAAGAATTCCCAGCTGAAAGAGTCGAGTAATAATTGGGAATAAGTTCTTATAATTAAGTTTAGGACATCATTAAATGCAAGAAAATAAGCACTAATGTGCATATCTTAGATAACTGGAATTTTTCTACTTAGTAATTAAGTATTTTAGATTAATCCATTTCCCCATCTTTAAATTTCTCACTTAGATCAAATATCCGAATCAATGCGATTGAAAATCAAGGATTTTGTGTAAAGCTTTAAATATGTTGTCAGGAGATGAAAAATTAATTTGCACGTTAAGATTTTAAAGCATTACATTCAATTAAGAATCACTAACATTTTCTTCAATATAATTAAATTGGAAGGAGTTTTGGCTTTTGTTAATAAATAATCTTTTAATTACGTTTTCTATAAAAGTAAATAAATTAAAAAATTGCAAATTGAAAAAGAAATCAATAAATTATAACTATTGTTTTTTTGGCACTTGACATTGGACAAGCCCACTGTCAAGAAGGCAATGGTTTAAGTCGATACTGTGCGCCTCTTTTTAGTAGCTTTAACTAGAGCTAAGGGTGCGAGTTAGCTATTACAAGTTTTTTTTTACGGGATGTACTTTCATTCATTCATTTCATTCACTTATCCACATATCGTAGTTTAGACCTGGATCAGAAAACGGTCGCCTCTGAACCAATACTCCCGGTGATATTACTCTCGACTTAATGACCACTTCTCGACTTAGTGAAGATACTTGTAAGCTCCTTTCTTTGATATTTTTGGAACAAAAGTGATGTGCTTAATATTCTTTTATGACCTAGATATAATAGATTATCAAAGGAAAGGCAATGCTTTCATTTAATTAAAATTGCTTACCTTTGACACATTGAAGCGATTTAAATAATGACTGGTCACTTGATATTGTCCACAGAATTATTCAAAAGTTAGCTGCTTTAAAAGTTTCTTGATACATTAGTGTTAATAATGGGATAGACGAACCAAAGGAAAGTGTGATATTAATAAATCCAAGTAATTATTTTTACTTTAATTTATGCAGATCGAAAGTTCTCGAATTTTTAAACACTACAATTTACTATTTAGAAATATACTTAATTGTAATCGGATTTCTGGCATAGGGTACTCGTCTTCCACGTGATCTGGGTGTACCAGGTATGAATCCAAGTTGATATGGACATTCTTCTGTGCTTGTTGTTCTTGTATGTGAGGTATGAAAATTTGCCCCCAGTAAGAAGAGGCTGTGCAAGCAAATGGGACGCATGAAGTAGCTAAGAAGTATTCTTAGCCCTAGTTGGCTCTACTAAAAGAGGAATAGGTTCTCCCTCGGCTTAAATGTCAGCTGCCTTGTATAGTTCTATAAGTCACAACACAACACAGTTCTAGATTCTTTAATATTTTATGGACGGATATGAAACACTTTCTTTCCGAAAGAGGTTTTATGGGCCAGAGAGCAATTTTTGTAATGTAAAATAGAAGGATTCATTATTAAATATGTTTTTACAAGTATCGTTTCTAATGAATAGCTTGTCATCACATTTCACATTTCAGAAATTCTGGAAATAAAACGCACTCGTTCAGGATCTAATGGCGATACATCAAAAACTTACGAGTAACCCTTGGTTTGGGAAGCCGAATTATATAATAACGGATGACTTCTGATTAGTTTCTTCCTTATTGCAAACAAGTGCTTGACTACAACAAGAAATAAAATAATACTGATACTGAAACTTATTCTGAATCCTGAAACTTAAACTCATAGATATGTACATTCTAAATACTATTCAAAAATGTTTGATGGATATTGAAAATTTGTTTAAAAATGGAGAATGAGATTTAAATGTACCATTTGTGGCCATATGCTTGGGAAATCTGGGAATTTTAACCCAACTAATTGCAAATTTAGTTGACATTGACGCCAACTGGAGACGCTACTTGCCACAAATACTCAAATGAAGTATTTGAGACCAATAAATTTTTGATTGAAATTGAGACACATTGTTGCTGCAAATGGAGCTATTAAAAAATTGTAATTTAAATTTTTACAAAGCTCCTTAAAATATTTTCATGCTGTTTTTATTGTTTTTATTTTACAATATTACTTATTTATGACAGTGTTAACTAAATTGCTATT
This sequence comes from Argiope trifasciata, assembly GCA_026543055.1. Taxonomy (NCBI): domain Eukaryota; kingdom Metazoa; phylum Arthropoda; class Arachnida; order Araneae; family Araneidae; genus Argiope; species Argiope trifasciata. The sequence continues at coordinate 771,418 of JAPMOQ010055289.1, read as the reverse complement.
TGATGGGTTACATTCCCCTAATTTTCCAAGCGTAAGACCACAAATGATGCATTTCGATTATACTTTTTTTATTGATTTCCAAATTCCTTCAGTCTTTTTTGAGACATCTAGTACCTAAGGTATATATTTAAGTAGCTTCCTTTAAATAATTATGCCTAAAAACTCTTTCTCGGCATATTATTCATTCAATATCAATAACACTAAAACTGCTGTTTGAGAAGAATTTTTAATGGTTTTTTTAAATACTTCTTAAGCATATATATACAGCATTAAAATTAAATATATAATAAGCATTTAACTCAGTGTTTCTCAACCTTTTAGTATTCACGGCCCAATTTTCAATCATAATTTTCATAGCGCCCCCCCTCCCCACCGCATACAATAAAATGTATTTTGAGTATTTTGGCGCTAAACCTACAGTACAACCTTAATTTTAAACTTTCCAAATTACCAAGAATACGGAAATGTACTGACATTTTGCAACACCGATCTTCTGCATTGAAAAACCAGAATCCTATGCCTTTTTATTGCTCTTGCGTCCCGCCATGTCGGGCATTCTCACGGTTTCACGAGAAGTTTCGATTTGTCTGGTCAGCTTAAAAGTTAAGTTAGGAGAATGCGTAGATGTGTGCAAACGTTTTCTCAAAGGAAGAAGGAGAAAGTTCTATGACGCCAATTTCAATTCCAGACAATCTCATTCGAGTCGATCTTTCTATCGCTATTGAATCTATTCTGAATGTGTATGTTATATATATTTTCGTGTAATTGCAATTCACTGTATTAAATATTCACGGCAGCTGACTCATGCAGAATCATGGATAAAAATTTTAACCGGGCGTAAGCGAGAATTAGACGATAGACAAACATCAACAAGTACACAGACGAGCGTGGTTCCGAAAATAAAATCAAGAAAATATTCTCAAGAATACTTAAATTTTGGGTTCACTATTACTAAATGAAGAAGAAAATTATTCACTATTACTAATTCACTAAATGAAGAAGAAAAGTCCTTGTGTATCATTTGCCCAAAAATGATGGCGGCAGACAGCATGAAACCTAATAAACTTAAACGACATTTGGAAACGCTTCATAGTGAGTACATAATCAGAGAACTCTTCGAATTAAAATCACATGAAAAGTAAAAATTATAGTTTAAAAAACTTTGTCTGTGAATGAAAAAGCTTTAATAGCCTCTTACAAATTTTCTTATAAAATAGCCAAATGTTAAACGCCTCACACCATTGGTGAAAAGCTTATTTTGCCAGCCGCAATTGAGATTGTAGAAATTATGTTTGGAGATGATTTTGCAAAAAAAATTGCAGTCTATACCTCTTTCAAATGATACTGTTGCACGTCGAATTGCTGATATAGCTGAAGATGTAGAGTGGCAGCGTTTTTTGTAGTTACGTAATAAATTGTTTTCAATAAAACTCGGAGAGTTTTAGCTAGAGTAGAGTTTCAGCTTTTGTCGAAGTTACGTGACAAATTGTTTTCAGTACAACTCGATGAAGCAACAGATAGTAATAAAGATGCTCATTTCATTGCCAATGTTAGATTTTATGATGATGTGTCAGTAGTAGAAGAATTACTTTTCTGCAAACCAATAGAACTCAAATCAACAGCACTCACATTATTTGCTATCTGAAATTATTTTATGAAGGAGGCAAACATAGAAAGGAAAAATTGCGTCGGAATATGCACCAATGGTGCTCATTCTATGCCCGGAAGATTCCAAAGTATTAAAACACTTGTGAAACAAAAATCGCCCCACGATGCGTCTGGACACATTGCATGATCCACAGAGAAGCTTTGGCTTCCAAAGAAATGAGTCCTGGTTTGAATATTATGTTAACTACGGCTGTAACCGTAGTAAATTATATAAAAATGAGACATATTCGAGTATTCGAGAATCGTGACAAATTCGAGTATACTACATAGTCGACATATTCGAGAAATTAAATAACTTGAATATTCAACTGCAAGGAGCAAATACACATATATTGAATACGAGGGATAAAGTTAATGCTCTTTGTAGAAAATTGGAATTGTGGAGCAGAAATTTAAAGAAAGAAACCTTAACAATGTTTACAAATTTGAATGATTGTATTAAAACTTACAAGGTTGAAGAACAACATGTAAAAGTTGCTTTTGTAACCAATGAAAATCATTTAGAAATGCTAGCAAAGAATTTTAAAAAGTACTTTCTTGCAGACGACAAACTGATATCCAGTTACAAGTGGGTGAGGGATCCATTTCAAAATACTCCCGAAGGACTCTCAATTGAAGAGGAAGAAACCTTCGTAGACTTCAATGCAAGCGGCAAAATCAAAAGACAATTTAGTCAATATAGTAATAAATCACTCTTTGAATTTGGGGCAGGAGTGGATGATAAGTTTTCTGCACTAAAAACAAGGGCATTACGCACTCTACTACCACTTTCAACATCTTACCTTTGTGAAACTGGTGTTTCTGCGGTGGCGCCTTTGAAGACAAAATATAGATCTCAACTAAATATAGAAAAAGAACTGAGAGTGTCTATTTCCAATATTAAACCCTCCTTCGAAAACTTTGAGCTGCAAGACTGGCCCAAGGAAGTCACTAATAATTATTAAATTTGTTTTTAATTTAGTAAGTTGTTTTAATTTAATATGTTAATTCAGTGTTTCTCAACCTTTTAGTATTCACGGCCCAATTTTCAATTACAATTTTCATCGCGCCCCCCCCTTCCCACCGCATACAATAAAATGTATACAATAATAGTGTATTTTGAGTAATTTGGCGCTAAACCTTACAACCTACAACCTTAATTTTAAACTTTACAAATTACCAAGAATACGGAAATTTATTGACATTTTACAACATTGATCCACAGCATTGAAAAAACAAGAATCCTATGCCTTTTTATTGCTCTTGCGTCCCGCCATGTCGGGCATTCTCATGGTTTCGCGGGAAGTTTCGATTTGTCTGGAATTTGTCTGGTCAGCTTAAAAGTTAAGTTAGGAGATTGCGCAGATGTGAACAAATGTTTTCTCATAGGGAGAAGGAGAAAGTTCTATGACGCCAATTCCAATTCCAGACAATCTCATTCGAGTCGATCCTTCTATCGCTATTAAATCTATCCTGAATATGTATGTTATATATATTTTCGTGTAATTGCAATTACCCATATTAAATGTTCAAGGCAGCAGACTTATGCAGAATCATGGATAAATTTTTAAGCGGGCCTAAGCTAGCATTAGACGATAGACAAGCGTCAACAAGTACACAGACGAGCGGGATTTTGAAAATAAAATCAAGAAAACATTCTCAAGAATACTTAAATTTTGGATTCACTAGTACTGAAGTAAATGAAGAAGCAAGGCCCCTGTGTATCATTTGCTCAAAAATGTTGGCAGCAGACAGCATGAAACCTAATAAACTTAAACGACATTTGGAAACGCTTCATAGTAAATACATAAACAAACCCAGAGAATTCTTCGAATTAAAATTAAAATCATATGAAAAGCAAAACTCATTGTTTAAAAAAACTTTGTCTGTGATGAAAAAGCTTTAATTGCCTCTTACAAAGTTTCATATAAAATAGCCAGATATAAAAAGCCTCACACCATTGGTGAAGAGCTTATTTTGTCAGATGCAATTGCGATTGTAGAAATTATGTTTGGAGATAATTTTGCAAAACAATTGCAGTCTATACCTCTTTCAAATGATACTGTTGCCCGTCGAATTGCTGATATAGCTGAAAATGTAGAGTGTCAGCTTTTGTCGAAGTTATGTGACAAATTGTGTTCAATACAACTCGATGAGGCAACAGATAGTAATAAAGATGATCATTTCATTGCCTATGCTAGATTTTGTTATGATTTGTCAGTAGCAGAAGAATTACTTTCCTGCAAACCAATAGAGCTCAAAGCAACAGCACTCGCATTATTTGCTATCTTAAATGATTTTATGAACGAGGCAAACATAGAATGGAAAAACTGCGTCTGAATATGCACCAATGGTGCTCATTCTATGCCCGGAAGATTCCAAAGTATTAAAACACTTGTGAAACAAAAATCGCCACAATGCGTCTGGACACATTGCATGATCCACAGAGAAGCTCTGGCTTCCAAAGAAATGAGTCCTGGTTTGAATATTGTGTTAACTACGGTTGTAACCGTTGTAAATTATATAAAAATGTGACCCCTGAAATCAAGAATCTTTTCCGCATTTTATAAATACATGTGTGCAGGGCATTCAGCGTTACTATTTTATTGCGAGGCAAGATGGTTATCACGACGGAAATTTTTGCAGCGTGTTTATGAATTAAGAGAAGAAATCGCCATTTTCCTGGAAAAGGAAAACAGCCCAGAAGCTGAGAATTTTCGCGATAGTTTATTTGTGATAAAATTGAGGTACATGGTCGACATATTCGAGAAATTAAATAACTTGAATCTTCAACAGCAAGGAGCTATTACACATATATTGGATACGAGAGATAAAGTTAATGCTTTTTGTAGGAAATTGGAATTGTGGAGCAGAAATTTAAAGCAAAAAAAAAAAAAACTTAACAATTTTTGCAAATTTGAATGACTATTAAAACTTACAAAGCTGAAGAACAGCATGTCAAAGTTGTTTTTGTAACCATTGAAAATCATTTATCCATGTTAGCAAAGAATTTTAAAAAGTACTTTCTTGCAGACGACAAGCTGATATCAAGTTACAAGTGAGAGAGGGATCCATTTGAAAATACTCCCGAAGGACTCTCAATTGAAGAGGAAGAAACCTTCATAGACTTCACGACAAGCGGCGAAACCAAAAGACAATTTAGTAATAAATCACTCGTTGAATTTTGGGCAGGAGAGGATGATGAGTTTTCTGCACTAAAAACAAGGGCATTTCGCATTCTACAACCATTTTCAACATCTTACCTTTGTGAAACTGGATTTTCTGCGGTGCCTTCTTTGAAGATAAAATATAGATCTCAGCTAAATATAGAAAAAGAACTGAGAGTGTCTATTTCTAATATTAAACCCTCCTTTGAAAAACTTTGCTCTGCAAGACAGGCCCAAGGAAGTCACTAATAATTATTAAATTTGTTTTTAATTGAGTAAGTTGTTTTAAGTTAATAATTTAGTTATTAAATATGTCGAAATGTATTTTGTTTTGTATGTGTGTGTGTGTTCTTTCCTTTCAGTCACTTAATCAATTTTTTTAAATACCATTTTCTCTTGGATATGCTCGCCCCCCCCATTAGTGTGTTCACGCCCCCCTAGGGGGGCGCGCCCCACAGGTTGAGAATCACTGTGTTAATTATTAAATATATCGAAATGCATTTTGTTTTGTATGTGTGTATGTGTTCTTTCCTTTCAGCCCCTTAATCAATTTTTTTAAATAACATTTTCTCTTGGATATGCTCGCGCCCCCATATTAGTGTGCTGGTGCCGCCCTAGGGGGCGCGCCCCGCAGGTTGAGAATCACTGATTTAACTACTTCTTAAGCATATATATTAAATACTTATTAAGCATATATAGAGATAAACTCAAATCACCTTCCTTCTCGTCCTTATTAACTAGAATATAAGGATAGTGATGAACTTGAAACTGGTACCTAAGTATAATAAAATGATTATGCTTTATGCGATGTGACCATTTAGAACAACATATAGCATGGTTTTTTCGCAGGCCGGAATAGACTGATTGGTTGGGCCTTGCCTTTGTGAGACCTTCCATAGACTGTGAGTTTAAGCCTCGGCGGCAGAAGAATTTTCCGTATGTGTGATGGCTACCACACGTATACATTTGTCATGATCACCAAATCCTTTATGTTGCGAGTAATACCACTGGGGGTGCTGATTCTGAAGTGATCTTTCTCTGATTCTGGTCTAAATTACAATCTGTCGATGAATGAATGAAATGCATGAATAAAACTGGCACCTTAAAAAGATTTGTGACGCATATGAGACGTTATCGCCGGCATTTAATTCTTAGCGTGTTTATAAAGTGCTATAATTCGCAACATACACACTTGATTTCTTTTTTGACAGATTTGTAAATACAAATCTCCTTGACCATATGCTTCCTTTTCTAGGCATTTTAAATGGTTGCAAGAATATTCGTAAACTTTTGGCAAGGTAGGAAAGTAAATACATTCGGAAAGATTTAATGTATCTTAATTTAATAATAAGAAATCAGTTCGAAACAGCGTTTCCAAAGGTTCACATAATTAAAATGATTTTCCATCCACCTTATCTTTTTTTTATCTTTAAAATTTTGTAAACCTTACTAAATCAGCATTTTACATTATAATTGTGTATTAAACTATGCCATATTCACGAAATAGTTTTCTTGACCAAATAGCAAACCAAAAAGCATAACAAATCAATATTCTATGTTTGCTAACCATTTATCATTCTCCGACCAAAATAAATTCAGGGAGAGAAGACGTATGCAAATTAAGTTACCAGTCAGCGTTTTTTTACAGTTTGAAGTAATCTAATTTTCATTTATTCTTGTTAAAGGGTTATCTCTCTTTTATCTTTTTTGAAAAGTTTTTCTCGTTATTTCGAAAGACTTTATTCATCGACAAGACAAATTTGATTGAGAAAGTCAATCACGAAGGAGATTCAGTATCGGTAATTCCAACAATTAAGAGGTCGGTGTATATTTCATATTTTCAATTACCATTTTATAAGCTCTTCACTGAACTATGATTCTCAGACTCAGTCGATCTCAGATCACGGAGAACTTATTCATAAAAGGAATTTGTGAACAAGAACACCAAATGTTATTCAAAATATGTTTGTAGAGTATGAGAAAGAAAATGTCATTGTATCAAATTCTTCATTATGCAAAACTTTATCTTTCAGTTTGTTTTTGAAAAGATCTCTTGAGAGTCCTGTAACTACATTACAAATTTTTCTGTACAATTACACGTTTCAAAATTAATTAAAGATATAAAAATATTTGCTTTATGAAAATAAACGTACAGTGACTTTTGTTCTCTTAATATTGATAATATGGGGCAGCAAATTTAAATACTTATCTGCAAATCCTAATGCAAACAAATACCAGAGTCTATTACTATTCCTCATCAGGCACACAAATACCTGATTATATTACTATTCCTCATTAGGCGAACAAATGTCAGAACAATGAGGAGAATCGAATCTAAATAGGCATTTGAAAGGCACACAAATACCAGAGTCTATTACTCTTACTAAAATTGACAATGAGTTGCAACATATTTGAATAGCTACTTTAAAATCACACAATTTCTGGATTATATTAATATATTTATATATAGAAAATATTCCTCTTTGTTGAACAATATGCATTGACATACTATTTGCAGCGATTCATCCGTTACTCTCCGAGAAGAGTCGGTGCATTTCAGAGTGCAAGAAAAGGAGAAATGCATGTAAATGAAATTACAAGTTAGCGTTCTGTTACAGATTGAGGAAATCTAATTTTCTTTACTTCTCGTTAGAAGGTTATTTTGTATTCTATCCCACACTAGACAGTTTTTATCGTGCGTGATGTTATGCAACCAGACTAGATCCACAGTCTGAATTTACTGAAGAGAAAGTTAGCTACGAAGAAGATTCCGTATGTAAACCATGCCGCAGTTGTATCAGTGTACATTTTCACTTATCAGATTGACGGCATTTCACTGAATTAAAGAGTTAAGGTAATCTAGAAATCGTGATCAAACCGCAATGATCTTCTTGACGGAGCTTCGTTATGTTATCTATAAGAGTCAATTGTTTATATTTAAAAATAAAAACAATGTTGCCATATTGTGAATATTTTACTAAGTAATGAAAAAAATTGAATCTCTTGGTTTTAGATAGAGTTCACCATAGATAATTATAAATTTCTGTTTATAAAACAAGAATATTCGTGTATTAATCACTTAAAAGTTTCGAATATTTATGTGCAATCATAATGCTTATTAATGATATTATTTTATGAACATGAAATAAATTCTTAAATTCAGACAATTTTAAATATTAGTCAAAGATATTTGTTTTATTTAACTGGAAAGTGCGAGAATGACGATTCTGCTATAAAACTTTTGACTTCTAAAGTCAGGTCTTGCTGTTTTTACAGGAATATTGAGAAAACTTGAGAAAATAGACTTCCGAAGCAATAAATCCCTTATATGTTATCATTACATTGATTAGAAATGATGGATATCACATCTAGGCCGCTCAGAATTACAACAAAAAAGAAAATTTCTAATATTAGTGCGACAACGGATTCCTAATAGAAGTATTTTGTTATCAATACAGTGGATTAATAAAATGGTAGTTTTAACATAACTGATAAGGCTTTCTTCGTCTTGTACTAATATAATTAAACAATATTTTAAACTATAAATTTTAATGCATTTTCTAATGCTAAGTCTGGATTCGGAGAGGGATATGATATAGATGAAATCAAAACATTGTTACATTAGAGCATGCGAGCATTAGATTTTATGCCTCAATCATCTTTCAGAAAGTACATACCTCGGTAAGAAAAAAGAAATTAACTTGTTGCTGACATATTTAATACCATAACTAATACTTCAGAGTTATTCGTGGCTCGTTATCTATTATTGATTAAAATAAGTTCATGAAGTGTTGTGAAATGTTAGCTATTTCTTAATAAATTGCCTTAATGTAATTGTTAAATTAAAATCTCTTAATTAAATTTAAAAATATGGCACACATGGAAATAAAAAATATAAAGGGCTAGGAAACATATATCATTGATCTTTAGAAAATATTTGAAAATTGAAATGGAATTTCGTAAACTCTTGTATTGTAAAATATTTCGTTTCTATCAAATTGCCATCAAAATATTTTTTATTTTTGTCGATAAGGAAACAAATTCTAAACTTCGCTCAAAAAAAGTGATTGAAAATATGAATTATTTCAAGAATCAGAATAAAAATAGTGAAGTAATCATTGCTTTAATTATAATTTTAATTATTTGTTTGAGTTTGATTAAAAAACTAGAATGATAATATTAACAAGACGTTTCAAAACACAAAAAGATATGAAAATCATCTCTGGTGAAAATAAGAAATCCAAGCCATTCGGAGGAAATTCAGGAAGTGGGAATATTGCTTATATCTTCAATATAGCATTGTTTATGATGAAATTACCTTTGTAGTTTTAATCCAGCGATTAATGCTTTAATTCGGAATTTGAAAACAATCATGAAATTTATTAATAAAAACAGATTTCACCTTTTTTCATGTATCTGAAAGAATAATATTTCAATATTAAAATTAGAGATACGAGTTGAAAATTTCTTATTTATTCAAACCATTGGAATAAAATTAACTATTAAATTCAAAACGAAAAATGATGCTAATAAAAAACTAAAACATAAGCTTAAGTTTTTTTTGTCACCATCAGCCAAATTGTATCCATAAATCAAAATTCATCATTACTTAGATAATTGCAAATATAAAAGTTACCATTAAAGTCATGGTTCTGTGATGGTTATTCTTCACCTGCTCTAGCTGTTAGATGCATGAATGGGCCCTTCTGTAAAAAAGGATTGTGCAAGCGAATAAATAATGTGTAAGTGGTAAAGACGTACTCTTGAACATAGTGATGCTGCTAAAAAAAGAGACTCTCCCTAGCGGCTAAAATCGCAGTCTTAGTAACAACGGGGTTGTCCAATGGCAAGTGTCATACGAAACGTAAACAAGTTATCGATATAGTAAAATAATTTATTTTGTGAATACCGTATACTTTGGTCTCACCGATTCCAAAGTAATTAAAAATTATAGGGTAATAGAAGTTTGCTTACATCGATTAGAAATATGTGTGGTGAAGTCTGGTAATACGAAAAAAAATATGAGATAAAGAATGAAAGTATTATCATGGAAGAAAGAAAACGCCTAATAAGCTTGAAATATTTTAGTGTAAACAAATATGTGACACTAATGCAAAAGTTCATTTTGTTTGTTCAATAATAATTTAATATTTAGAGAAATATGCAATTAAAGCTATCTAACAGGTGCATGGAAAAATTGCCAATTCTAATAATCCTTGATTTCAACATGGTTGGTAAACAACTTTTTTTATTTAAAAGAAGAACAAATTTTTAATAAGCTGCTATGAATTAAGATTTTTTTTTAATTCTTTCTTATTAGAAATAAAGGGCTGTTTATAATTCTGATTCAAATAAATTCACATCTGCGGTCAGTTTTGAAAACGAAAACCACCTTGAAAAATAGAATTTCTCATGTTTATTTTGATTAACTTGTTCTTTGCTGGCTTATTTTTCCTTTATCCGTTTTTTAAATGTGTTTTTTTTTCTTTTTGTTTTCTTTAAAAAAATTCTTAACTTGTTTAAAAATAGTGCTAAGTAATGAGAATAAAAAAGAAAGGTTATTCTTCAGATTTTATTTTAAAATTATACATTTTAACTTTTTGACAGACCCCGAGTTTCAAAATTAATGTACCGTACTGTCTTTCACTATCTCTTACTGAAATTAAAATAAAATTGCAATGCATAAAAAAGTATTAAAGATGTCATTATACAGAGGACTTAATTGTTACATAACAATTAATTTTAACTTTAAAGAATATTTAGAATGTTTTCGTCTTGTCAAGTTTTCTCAACGCAGAAAAACACAAGAATTTAATTAAATCACATAATTCCTGCAGGCTATAAAAAAGCAAATAAGCAAGCGATATCATTTTAAATTTCATCTAAAAAAGAAAAACAATTTATTTTTATGCTCCTAACGTAAACGAACTTTTAAATAATATGAATATATTTACCTAGGTATCTCATGAGAAATATTTAAATAAGTGTAGCTTTTGGAGCATCAAAGACGTATTAATCTAGGGAAATTAATTTTATTTATATCAGTTCAGAAGCCGTCGTACATAATGAATAAAGATAATTTTTTTCTCCATCTTTTGAATTACTTTAAAACTGTTCTTTAAGCTTAAATAATTTGAATTTTAAACTAAACGAGAATTTATTCTTCATCATTTTTCTTCCGCTGTTTTTAAAATATTTTTTATTTATTTAAAAGTGTAATTCCTTTTCACCATATTATATGCTCTTCAGTTCGTAGAAGTCAATCATTTTTTTTTTTTAAAAATTCTTTAGTATTCTTCTAAAATTAAGAAAAGGAGTTGTTACTCCGCAGAATGAAAGTAAATTATTCAGCAATTCTTTTCATAGCAACATAAGCTTTAAAATTCTTTAGTAGCCTCTGCTAATTATTCAGAGCACATCTTTTGGTCAAACTCTTCTACGTAATTATAATTTTTCTATGGTTCTTTTGTGATTTTATGTTTCACATAAATATTATAAAGGAACTGAAGCGAGCTTAATTGTTTGTAATTAATTTTATACCAAACAAAAAAATCAGAAAAAAAAGTTCCTTCAAGAACAAAACCATGTTGTTTTATGGGAATTGCGTTTTATTTGAAGTGTAGGAGAGATTGAAACATGTATTGGAAATTTTGGAAGGCACATTGTAAATAAG
>JAPMOQ010055289.1:688384-739640 GCA_026543055.1 Argiope trifasciata | reverse complement strand
ATCTTTCTATCTATCTATCTATCTATCTATCTATCTATCTATCTATCTATCTATCTATCTATCTATCTATCTATCTATCTATCTATCTATCTATCTGTCTGTCTGTCTGTCTGTCTGTCTGTCTGTCTATCTATCTATCTGTCTGTTTGTCTCTGTCTGTCTGTCTATCTATCTATCTATCTATCTATCTATCTATCTATCTATCTATCTATCTATCTATATATATTCCTTTAAAACAAAGTGTTTGTTTGGTTTTCTATACGTTTATGGCATGTAAATATGTTTATCAAAATATTGTAATATTAACAAATTGCAAAATCCTGCCAATTTTTTTTGTTTCCATTACGTTTATCCCATGTAAATACGATTATTAATTTATTATAGCTTAATGTTGGCAATAAAAACCGCATTTCTTAAATGAGTAAATAGGTAAAAAAAATTAAAGTATATCCATACTTTTTAATATTTAATAAGTAATAAAATATGTTTCCATTTCCAGTTCCAATGATACACGTTTTATTATTACAAACTATATATTTAATTTTTTGTTCTTTAAATATGATTTGATTTCAATAATTTATGCAACTAATCTAAGATTTTTAAATGGATACTATAAGGATACATTATGAAATTTTCCCTACCCATTCTGTCCTTAATACAAAATGAAAAAAAAAAAAATTATAATTCCGGAAATTAAAATTTGAACTGCAAATTCTTTGGTAGGGCAGAAAGACTCATACCTGAAAGCTACCATTTATTAGCAACCACTTAAATTACGGTTAATTAATAATGTAAGAATTACAGGATGTACAAATACATTTTGAATTCTTTTTACTCATGGGCTTTCTTCAGAATTATATATTGACTTCAGAAGTCATAAGCTCTCTAATTTACGATATCGCGTTTAATTCAGAGAGTAATTATTGCTTTCCCATTTCGAGTCTTCTCTTGGAAAGAGTAAAATAAAAATAAACTCCCCTCAAAATAGCATTTTGTTTCAATCGATGACTTACTTTTATCTATAGAATATTAATTAAATAATGTTGAATGGAATGGTGAATAATAATTGCTACCAGGTTTTTATAATTAAATTTGGAATATTATTACCTAGATGAAAAGAGAGCTCATGCAGAAACCATAGGGCTGAAGCATTGATATAATTGAATTTTTCTTTATGGTAATAAAGATTTTTTGATCTTTCTTTTTTGTTTCTATTTTTATAAAATCTTAAAATCAAAATAATGCGATTTGAACATTACTCATTTCAAAAAAAGAAAATATTTCAGATGAATTATAATGAATAATGAGTGAATCTTATTTGATATATTTGAATTGCATCGTAAATCACTGATGATTAATAAATTAATTAAAATGAAGGCCATTGATGATTGCACGAAAGAGACAAAATTATAATTTTATTAATATTGATTAGCTATGATATGCTTAAGTCAGAAATTTTTACATACAGCCAGACAGTTTTTTTCGCAATCTTATGAAGGTCAAAATTAAGTTTAAATATCATTAATTACACTTTATGCTTTAATTAAAAGAGAAAAAAACCCTCAAAGATTAAATTATATTAATTAAATAGAAAGACGATCTTGGATGGAATGCTAAAAACGTTTATTAGAAAAGTTATTAATGTTTTTTTAATTATATTACGGGAATAATTATACTTAAAGTTAGGTTTTTAGAACTTAACCAGTGGTAAGAGATAATAATTTAATTTATGTTTCACAAAAAGAAGAAAAAAAGCAATTTCACACTCATTTAAAAGATAAGGTTTTGAAATTTTTATGAATATGCATCCTTTAGACAACATTGAGCCCTAATGAGCGTGAATGTTGTTCTGATTCCTGAAATTTTCAAACGATAGAGCAAAAATTTCAGCATTATTTAAAATATCAGATTTACTCTCCATATAATTAAAAAATTTAAATTGAATAAAAGAATTCTCTGACAAAATTCTTACTACATATTTTTTATATTGAAAAAAAATCCACTAAGAATACAATTTCCTCAGAATTTTAGAACTGCTAATCGAAAAAGAAACTCTACAAACAGACAAAATCTTGAAATATAATTGTTCTTACAGAATGTGCCTTTCTTTTATAACGATTCTTTAAAATATCAAGGTTATTTTCTACACAATTAAAAAAACACAAATTCAATTAAAGCATTCTCTCACAAATTTCCTATTTTGCATTATTCTATATAGATAACATTTCCATTGAGAACACAATTTCTTAAGTAGTTTAGAAGTACTGATTATCGATAGATTATCGAAGGTTTCCAAACAGGCAAAATTATGAAACATAATGGTTTTATACAGAATGTGCCTTTCTTTTACAACGATTCTTTAAAGGATCAAGTTTATTCTCGACGCAATTAAAAGAGCGAAAAGTCGTCTGAAGCATTCGCTGAAAGAATGACAATTCTACATTATTTTATGCTGACAAAGTTATTAAAAATTCCCATGAAAATCTTTTTTTAGCATTTCAGATTGACTTTATGAGTTAAATGACAAATCTCCTCACAGAAGAATTGGTCGTCTGCTAATCGAGAAGAAAGCTCTTCAAAAAGACAAAATTATAAACTATAATTTTTTTTAACAAAATGTCCCTTTCATTCACAAGCAATCTTTAAAATGTCAGTTTTATTTTCAACTCAATTAAAAAACAGAAATTCAATTAAAGCATTCTCTGACGGAATTCAAATTCTAGAAAATATTCAAAATAAGAACACAATTTCATTAACATTTCAGATTGACTTAATGGTTTAAAGGACAAATCTCATCACATAAGATTCAAATGCTTGCCAATTGATGAGAAAGATTTTCAAACAGATAAAATTACAAATATAATTGTTCTTTTAGAATGTGCCTATTTTTTCACAGGGGCTATTTAAGTCTAATCTCTACACAATAAAAAAACGGAAATTCAATAGAGCATTCTCTGATAGAATTTCAATTCTACATTATTTTATGTTTAAAAAATTCTTATTCAGATCAAAATTTCTCTAACGTTGCAGATTGGTTTAATGATTTAAAAAAAGAATCTCATCACACAAGATTTGGACGCCTTCTAGTCAAAGAGAAAGCTCTTGAAACAAACACAATCATAAAATATAACTGATCTTATGCAACGTGCCTTTCATTTATAAGTATTCTTTAAAAGATCAAGTTTATTCTCAACTAAGTTAATAAATGGAAATTAAAATAATGTATTCGCTGTCAAAATTAGAATTCTTTTTTATTTTATGATGCAGAAATTCCCATTAAGAACATGATTTCTTTAACATTTCAGAATGACGAATATGAGTTAAAGGACTAATCTTATCACAAAAAGATTTCGACACCTGTTAACCAAAGATAATATCATTAAAGAGATCGAAATAATAATCAAGGAGATATTCATGTACATAATGACTATACCAGAGAAAAAAATCAAAGTAGTCAAGATGTATTTAATTTTATATAATAATAATTTCCTCTATTTGAAGTTGACTGCCTGCATCGCTTAATATATTTCTTTGCTCGAGGATTCCGAAGTTTTGGACATCTTCGCTCGCATGGCTTTGTAGATATCAAAGTGAAAGCGAAGATATGGGATTCAGATTAATACATATATGCCAATCTTGTACTAATATTTGTTGTAATATCTGTTGAGCTTGTAAAAAGTAAACTATAAGGATCGTTTAAGAATTTTGATTTGAAACTGTTTTTTAAATATTAATGTTGCTATAAAGATAATATTTTTAACCATTATATGCAATTTCATTTAATACAGAATTTTGAGATGTTAGGCTTCATTGAAATAAGAAATAAAAATGACAGATATTGATGCAAACAAGCATGTTTTTCTAGAAATTATTTTGTTACATATTGAGCATCCTGAAGCTACCTGAGTATAAGGAGCTATAGGAGCTACCTGAATGCTAAATTTCCGGGTTTCCTGTGAGATCCCCTAAACTTACCAAATGAGATGTATTAAGCATTGAGATCCACAGGGGCTAAGAAATCCACCATGCGATGCTAGCAACTTACAACAAATCTAGTAAATTAACATTATAAAGAATTAAATGTATCTCGACTACTTTCTTTTTTAAGATGATGGTGTTATTTTAGACAGGAATATTTCCTTGATTATTATTCTGATTTCTATAATAAAATTCTCTTCGATTAGCTGAAATCTTCTGTGATGAAATTTGCCCTTTAATTCATTAAATTCATTCTGAAATCCTAAGGAAATTTTGCTCTTATTGGGAATTTTTTACACACAAACATAATGGAGATTTGTAATTCTGTTAGAGAATAATTTAATGGAATTTCCGTTTTTTAATTGCGTAGAGAATAAGCTTTATCTTTTAAAGAATCCTTGAGAAAGAATAGCACGTTCTGTTCTATTTATATTTGATGATTTTGTATGTTTGAAAATATTTCTATTCTGTTAGCAGGCTTTCGGATCTTCTTTGATGGAATTCGCCATTTAACTCTTAAAGCCAATATAAAATACTAAAGAAATTTGGTTTTTATTAGTAATTTTTTCAACAGAAAAAAAATGTAGAATTATAATTCTACAAGCAAATGCTTTAATTTCCATTTTTTAATTCAGTTGAGAATAAACTTGTTTTCTTAAAGAATGAAAGGTTCTGTCTTTAAGAGCAGTTATATTTCATAATTTTGTCGGTTTCAAGGGTTTCTCTTCGATTAACAGTACTTTTGAAGTGCTGAAGAAATTTGGTTCTTAATGCGAAGGTTTAAAAATAATAATATAGAAATGAAATTCTGTGAGCGAATGCTTTAATTTCTTTTTCGTTTTTTTTTTATTTGTGTTCAAAGTAAATTTGATTTATTAAAAAAAACATTGGAGTTGAATTTCCATTTAACCATCATTTGTACAAAACTCATAATTGCGAAGAAGAATTAGGCTGATTAAAACTCAAAGTTATTTAAAATTAAATGAATATTGAATGTTTAGTATTCATAAGAATTTCAAAACATTTTTAGACAGAATAAAAAAATGTTTCTATTTTATGAAATATAAATTCATTATCATTTACAACTAATTAATTTTTCCAGGAACTTAACTTTAATTAAAATATTTTTTATTCTAATAAAGAATATAAATTACATTTCTAATAAGTTTTTAGCGTCCTGTTCCAGATCATCATTCTTTTGAATTTATAAAGTCAAATCTTTGAGAAAAAAAATATTTCTCTTCCTTAGTTCAAACATAAAATGAAATAAATTTATTTGTCTTAATTAATTGAAGTCATTAACCAGTTTAAATCGGTATCAACAGCAGTTCAGCTTTAACAAAGAAAAATTATATTTTTTAAATAAGCCATTTCAAGAAAAACTAGTCGGAATATTTTTGCAGCCTCAAATTTTAAAATTTCCGGAAATTATATAAAAATAAAATTAAATCTCTCCTTCCTGCTTTCTATTGATAACAAAATAACTAAGTAAAATTTTATCATACAACTTGAGGATAATCATTCAGAAATTTTAGATTTGTTATTGACCACAATTTTATTGAATTGAAAATTATCCCTTTTAAAATCAATTAAATGAAAAAAATATTTAGTTCGTTATCAAACATTAAAGAATTCTGGGTATATATAAACATATATCCTGATAATATTAATCGATTTAAAGTAATGAAAATTTATATGTTAGTGATTACATCAAATTATAATAAATCATTGTATTTATATATGATTTATGCTTCATTTTCTAATGAAAACCAAAAAAAATATTTTACAAAAAGTTTGAAATTCTGATCGGGGACAGGTGATGACACATAAGCATGTACCTTATTCTCTTACTAGCACCCAAAGAGAATTAAGACCAGGAACTCAAGCAGTTTCTCTAACCAAGCAGAACCAAACCTTATCTAACCAAGCCTTACAATATTGTATCGAAATATTTCTCATATACTAAGGTATTCAAAATACTAAAAATACGGTGAAATAAAATAAACTAAATGGGAAAGAAATAGAGATTTATATCTAGGAAATTTCATTCTTGAAATCGAAATTTTCTCCGTCATTGTAGAAAATTCCAGACGAAATAAAATTCTGATATGCTTAAATTAAACTGCAATGGCCTCTTCAATAATTTATTGTATACTCTGCAATAAAGGTCTTATTTACAATAAAATTGTAATCCGCTAGTTAGAGAGCGAAACCCTTTCCTGATATGGAAGAATATAGACAAAATGCATATCATCTGTGTTATTCTTGAATTTTTACTGATTTTATAGTACCTGATAATACTGATTTTTTAGAAGTGCGATTACTATTTTTTACGTATTTTTTAGACTGATACAAAAAGATTTTCTAATTTTTTGATTTATAATTGAACACAGAACTTTCCTTCTGATCAAAATTCACATGCTAAATTTAATTGACTTTAGCCGTAGTGTTTTTCAAAATTTCGATCGCATACCGTCAAAAGTAACATTTTGACGATTAGCCCTTTGACAGATTTGACGCTATATTTGATAATAATCCATATTTTAAGTAATAGAACGAATATTAAATAAATGCTGAAATGGATGCATAAGTTAGCAAGAAAAAAAACTTACTGATTATATAAGAATCGATTTTTTTAAGACGGTATAGAAAAATGTATCAATATTTCCACACAGAAAAGAAAAATGTACCTTACATTCTTATCGAAAACTCTATTTCTATCCTTATTCAACATGTCGGAAAAAAGTAAAATTCTATGTCAAATAAGAAATGTAAAAGTTGGATGGATACAGTGTCAGCTGCTATTAATCCACCCAAGCAACATAATGGAAATTTCACCTCTTTGAACACGAGGGATCAATATAAGGGAGGATGCTAAAAGATGAGGAAGTTTCCTTGACAAACGACACGGGAAAGCCTTTTAATGAAGATAAAACCCAGCCTATCGCTTAGTTTCCGGGCTGTTGAAATCACCTAAAAGCGCATCTGACCCATGTGAGAGAGTAATGTCTAAATCTAGAGTCTTATCTGACGCTTGAGCATAACGTAGGAGCAGTTTGAGACAAGCAGTTTGTGGCCGTTAAAGGAGGTCTATCATGAAAGACATTTAAACTAGGAGTCAAACAGTTTTATTAATCCATTAATGGGACAGAAGACTGATATCTATATCTGGGTCCTTTAAGCTGTAATAAAAACTGAGGCTTTTTGCTACCATTAGTACTCTCGCACTACTAGCAATAGCGGTATGTAGCTTGTATTCCGATCAGTGATGATCATTAGATTTTGTCATAATCAGAATATATTTGGTTATATTATGTATTTCGAAAAAAATGCAGAAGAATAAATATTCTCTAGCGCATCTTTTATCCTACTCATATATTATTAATCAAATTTATTTGTTTCAAAAATTGTAGATTTTGCATTTTGAATGCAAGTGAACGACGGCAAGAAAAAATTGTTTCTCAAAAATGTTAAGTTAATAGTTGCAAAATCATTGATATTTCCCAAGTTTGTATAATTTCTATATATTTAAGTTTAACATAAAATTTAGTTGATAGATTCTTATTTATCAACATTTAATTAGTATTGTTTGAAATTGCAACTAGGAATTTTGAAAATAGGCAAGATTATGTTGTTAGTTGGTTTTTAAATTTTACCTTAAACATCACAATTACTATAATATTTTTAAAATTTTATATCATATGTTAATATCGAATTTTTTTACACTAATTAGAAAATTTTAATTTCGCCTTCCATTTATCATGTCCTATTTGATATTATAATTTGAATATATGATTAGATTTGATATAAAATTATATTGTGAATGGAACATACAGAACTATTTGCTGTTTCTCGAATATTAATTTTTTATATTTGTATGATTCATATACATGTGTTATTATGCCCACTAGGAGACCTAGTTCAAAAATTCAACTGGTCCTATTGTACTAAGTACGAATTAATATGAGTTTGATGAAAACTTCAGAATAAAACAAAACTTTTCGAATGAAATTTTTATTTACAAACTCTCTTCAAAAATTTCCAAAAACACCAATTTCAATTTTGCTTATACTTCAAATGAAAAGCAACCCATAAGAAAACAGCACTTTATTCCTAAAGAAATCGCTTTCTTCTTACTTCTTTTGTTTGGAATACAGCTAATTACAAACAATTAAGTGCACTTCAGCTCTTTTATAATATTGATGTATAACATAAAATCACAAACGGGCCATAGAAAACTCTTATTACGTAGAAAAGTTTGACTAAAAAAAGTGTTCTGAAAAATTAGCAAAGGCTACAAAATAATTTTAAAGCATATGCTGCTGTGAAAATATACCCTGAAAAGAATTTCTGAGTAATTTATTTTTATTTTGCCGAAAAACAACTGGTTTTCTTTGTTTGAGAAGAATACGAAAGAAGATTTAAGAAAAAGATTAACTTCTGACTCAAATGCATTTGATGAGACAAAAAAAAATTAAGTTCTTAAGTTCTTTAAAACATTTTTAAAGAAATAATAACGATTTCATAAATAGAGAAAAAAAAGAAAATATTCTCGTTTAGTTTAAAATTCAAATTATTTTAAGAATAAAATAAAAATTTTACAAAAGATAGAAAAACATATCTGTATTCATTATTTATGTCTATTTTTGCGTTGATAAAAATCAAATTTCCCTCGATTAGTACCTTTTTGATTTTGGAAAAGTTATGCCCATTTAAATATTTCTCATGAAATATATTTGTAAATATATTTATGTTATTTTAAAGTTCATTTACAAATGGAGCATAAAAAAATTGATTATCTTATTTAGATGAAAATTAAAAGAATTTCGCTTCTTTCTTTGTTTTTCTATCGCATGCTAAATTGTTGTTTATCTTCGGTGAGAATATTTGAAAAAAGGGAAATAAGAAAAACAAGTTTTAAGATTTTTTAAAGTTTTGAAATTAGAATTATTCAACAGCTAAAAACTCTTTTTATATCATTATTTATGCTTTATTCTGTAATAAAATTTTACTTTTGTTTCAGAAAGAGAGAGTTTAGGAAACCATAGCTTATTAATTTCAAAACAGGTAGTCACTCGAGGTATGAAAATGCAAAAATTTCAAACTTTTAAAATGAAACCGTAAAATATTTAAATACCGTAAAAAAACCTTTTCTTTGTCTGTCTCATTACTTTTGGTTATTTTAAAACAATTTCAGTTAAAATTTTCAGGACAGGAAAAAATAATGGAAGAATATTTGTAAAAATAATATAGAAAAAAGCAGTTGGAAAAGAACAAGTTAATCATATGCATGAAAAAATGATTTTTTCAATATTGTGCTTATTTTCAAAACTGAGTGCAGGCATAATTTTTTTGCATCGGAATTTAAAAAGTATATTTATTTATTTTATTCAAAATAAATAAAGTATTTAGCTACCTTCCTTAATTTACAGCTGCGACTTAATTTTTTTTTCTTCTTTTAAGTAAGAAATTCTTTACTTACCGTCTTGAAACAAAAGATTCTCAGAGGTAGTATTTTTTTCCTAAGCTTGTTAGACATGTTTATTTATTTCTTTTCACAAACATAGAATTTATATTTCAAACGGAATCAACTTCTGCATTAATGTATAATGTCATATTTTTTTTTCACAATAAAACATTTGCAAAAGTATTTACATCTAATTTACCATTCCTTTTCTTCCTCTCATAATTACTTAGTTATTCATTATTTCATAGCATTTTCTGTTTTCATAAAGCCATATTTCAAAATGAGAACTTCGTATTGATGGGAACAATAATTCATTGTAATGAAATGTTTATTTAAGTGACTTTATTTATTTATTTTTTACTTTTATTAAATTGTCGAGGTAAAGGTTTTTTTATTCTATGAAGATAACTGGCTAAACATGGTAACCATCACCTTTGACGAAAATGTGATTTTTGAAACTAATTTATTGATGAATTTTAAATAGATATAATTTAGTTGATATTTACAAAAAAAGATCTGGTAGCATACATTTAAGTTTTACCTTAGTATTAGTTTTGATTTTGGAATAGAAATAACCGATTAAATCCTCTTTCATCAGTTTAAATAAAAAATACTCTTTCAACTGGTATCTGTAATTTTAAAATTGAAATACTGTTCTTTCGCATGTATAAAAAGTATATTGTTTAGCTTTCTTAATGCATTTTTAAAATTTTCCCAAATTTCCATATTAAGAGATAATCTCTGAATCTTGTTAAAACAATAAATACAATCTCATCAGAAACTGTGCTATGCAAATATGAAAAGTAAATTCATGCTCCATACTTCTTGAAGTTTCTTGGCATGGTTTGCTTTTCGTATTTCCACAGGAGATGATTTACAAATCACTTTGTGATTTAAAATATCTTGTACTAGTTATAATTATTGATCTAGTTCCTTAGGAAATTTCAAGCAAATAATTCGAATTGTAATTAAAGAAATGACTACTTCATTCCTATTAATGTGAGGCTAAGTGAGAATTACTCGCTAGTAGTTTTCTTTAATTAAAGTTTAGAATTATTTTATTATGATATAATAGAAAAGTTCTGATGATGTTTTTTAAAGAAATTTTAAATGTTAAAAGTTTCAAGTACCCACTTAAGGCTAAGGTAAATAAATCCAATCTATGTTTCTGCATTTCTTCTATATTATTATCAGATTTTGAAAATTCTAATTTGATTGGGAAAATTGCGTAGACAATTGTCACGTGCGTAGGGACAAGGGATAAATTTTTTGATGGCACAGGTTCATTATATTTTATGGATTAAAATAAAATAAACTTTTGTTATATGATAAATTATATTCGTATGATTCTAATGATCGGTACTTATTGACATATATGCATTTATATACAATTTATAAGTTAAACTCATTTCTCAGATATTCCTCCCTAGATGTTACCAACACATTCTTTAATCGGTATTAGCTACAACTCGCGTGAAACTGTTTTTATAACTCTATCTTCACTTTATCTCTTTTTTGCCATATGGCATGAACTACTGCATGAAAGTTGGAAATATGATAAGCACTCTCATTTTAATTCCTATTGTAATGGGCGGGTGCCTCATATTATATATGTTTTCCGCAATTTTAAATGGACCTTAAATAAATGTAAAAAGAAACTGTTTTTATTTGTTTTAGATTTATTTGGTGACATAATAAGAAGTTTCCACTTCCATTCATTTAAATATTTTTCTATGATCTTCAATATACCTCTCTAAATCATACATCCAACAAGAAGGAATGTAAAATGAAACCGTTTTCTACCTATTTACTCACTTTAATTCATTGTCCATTATTTCATGGATGGATTTAAATGATATACATGTATATATAGGCATGGACAGAGGAGTCTTTCTAGAACTAAGAGAGATAAAGAGATGCGATTTTTGCATTCAAATGTGCTTAAATACATTTGGAACACATTATTGACTAATTTAACTGCCATTTGTTCTTTCTTCCTCAGGGTAACAAATGAATCAATTTTTATAATTGATTTAATATTATTTTTGCTTTTTTTATGGCTTTCAAGTCATAAATTGTTTGTTTACCTGCATATATTTTATCAATGGAATATAATTTATCATTAGGCGAGAATTACAGAATAATTAGTAATCAATAAATTTTTAAGACTGGAATTCATTGAGTTTTATTTGAATCGATAACTTTCGATATGGAAATTATTATACCTGTGCTTACTTAAACGCTTTCTAACTTAGAAGTTACATTAGGACTCTTTATTGAGATGTAACTGATATCATACATGAATACTTTTTATATAATATACATAATTTTTTAAATTATTTTAATCTATTTGGCATATTGTATAGAGAAACTAGATTAATTCTGAAGAATCAGTTCTGGTATCTAAATTATCAGCAACCAACTGTACTTTCCCTCCCTATCGAAGATCGAGTAGATCTCTATTTTTTGAAGGATGATGTGGACTATAGTTTAATATATTGATCCCTTACATTAGTATAACATAATGCGAAGAAAGTTTCTTGCTTTATTATTTAACCTTTCAGTGGGTGTGCGTATGTGAGGGATACTCTAGAGAGGAATTTCGTTTAATACCTTTAGATCTGGTGGCAATGGGCAATCTGGAGGGCGATGGGCCCCTCCATTTGACCTACTTTCAATTTTCTTCTTAAGTTTGTGGTGTTTATAGGTATCTGCCGATCAGATACTTGTATTTTAGAGATACGAGCTACCGCTGATGTAACTTTTTGTTACATTTGATTTTGTATAATTTTACAAATAAATCTGTGTTGTTTTTGACTAGCGACAGGTGGCAAAGGCATTTAAAAAAGAAAATGTTGAAAAAAAGCGCCCGCGTTTCTACAAAGTGAGCTAAAATAAAAGGTGCTAAAGAGAAAAGCCGAACCAGGTATTGAAGAAGTGGAAGATGCGACGTCAGAGAAAAATAAAGATGTAAACTCTGTCAAAAAGAAAAATGGATAGAATCACGAACTTCAGTTCTGAGATTTGCCAGAAATTTATATATTTTGAGCACTCTAAACACATTTGCTCAAATTTCTAAGCTGCAATGAAATGACAATGAAACTATTTTCTTCCTTTTCTTATTATTTTATTTCCTTTCAATTACTTTTTTTTTCCTTTTTATACATAAATTGTATATTATTTTTTGCACTTCTATATTTTATATGTAAGTTGCTCTATCAAAATATCGGCAATTTCATTTATATTATATTTAAATCAATTCAGTTAAACTGTGGTCATTTTATATTGTGATTGCTATCTATGTTTATGTGGTTTCTGCTTCTTTTTAAATTAGAAAATATTTAAAGTAATTGTAATTATTAATCCTAACCTATTTACAATATAATTTTAATAGTTATTAAGCCTTTAAAAATTTACATTTTACTATAGCGTATGCGGGAAATAGGCGCGACCTTTCATGTTGATATGACGGCCGCGCCCGCTGGAAGGTTAAGTTAAAACAATTTAATTCATCCATTTGCATTGATAACTAAATACCTGTATGAGGAATTCGTTTTCTCACTAATATTAGAATTTTTTCTTTCTTTCTTGGAATGCACGGTGGCTTTACTCTAAGGTCTCTTATTTACAACCAATATTTAAAAAAAAACATAAGAAGTTTATTGTCTCGAAAGTAGATTTTCACAAGTTTCCTCAATATTTCTGCAAAAACGAGCGAGGAAATTCTGATTTCGAGAATCAAAAGCATTCTCATAGAATCATAATATTCTCTACTTCAGATTAGATTTAAAAAATATATTTGAATGATATTTAGGGACATCTAAATTTAAGAGCTTATTTCCTATGCACAAAAATTATTATTAATACACAATATAATTGCTTAGAAATATTCTCAAAAAATATAAAACAAATCCTCTTTGTAATTAAAAAAAAAATTTCCTTTTTTTATAAAGATATTACAAACAGCTTTATTACTTTTACAAGATTAATCAAATGTACACTTCACTCTCTCTTTACTAACAATTAAAGGTCAAATATATATATATATATAACATTTTTCTGATTTCCTTCAGATATTTTCAAACAATTTCATTTTAAATATATTTTCAAAACCTTTGAATTTAACACGAATTTGTAATTTATATATATATATATATTTTCTACAATGATACATTCATACCTTAAGTGTGCACCTAGAATGAGTTCTCAAGAAGATTATAATCCGTATTATAAGCTACTTTTTTATATTGCAAATTTATTTTTTTCCCATTGCCATTAAATTTCAATTTTCATCTTTTATTATGGACTGCACCAAATTTAAAAATTGTCCACTTATTCTGAGCTGACCAACGAGTTGAAACTCTTAAAGATAACGAAATTTAAAATATCCCTTTTCAAAATCGCTTCTAAGTTAAGGACCCTTGATTGTGGAAACAGGATGCGATTATTTCCTCCCTATTCACAGGAAGTTAAGTTTGGTCTAATGTCTCGCCGGACGATAACTATATTATTAAATCCCTAAAACTAGTGCTGTCCATTAGAACATCGATAAGATTCTCCTAAATCCATTTCTGGAACGATTCCATGGGAAAAGAGGATTGCCATAGGATTGCACGTTACAAAGTATGGGAGGGAAGTATCGAAAGAATCATTTAGGAATGATATTAAATGAGTTGAAAATTATTTCCATTGTTAGAGCTTCGCAGTAATTATTGTTGGTTTGTTATTTCAAATCATTCAAACAAGTTTAGTTAACTTTGTTAGTAGATTTATCTCTGCCCTTTTCGAACAGAAAATCATCTGATAAGTAATAGGGGTAAAAATAGGTCTTGATACTTAAACTAATTAAGACAAATAATGACTTAAAATAATAATGATCTAACATGGTAACTTGTAATTTACGACCGCAGATTTTCTTTTCTTTTTTATTATTTGTATTGATAAAATACCATTGCTTGTTTCCTTATTTGCAAATAAAGAGAATAAATGTGAGCTTCTTAATAATTGACACTTTAAAGCAACTTATAACTTTATGAAATTACTTTTATCATTTATTTATTCTTCTCCAGTAATTAATATAGAAAAAAGGAAATTTTATTTCCGTTTGGCAAATGGTTCATTGCTGCGTTTAATAAATCATCTGTTTAATCCGATTCTATTATATTCATTTATTAATTTAGTCAATTATTCAGACTAAACGGTTATACAGGTACTTATCAAAATAAAGGAATCACCATAAAAAATAAAGAATCTTTATTAATAAGGCGTAAAGGAAACTTCGGCATGTAATATAGCTGGATTCGCTAGGGAATCGAATTACTCAAATGCTAAACAGTGCTGAGAGGAATGTTATACCGAACATCATGGATAATTTGAAATCTCGTGGAGAGATGTCAATGGAGGATATAGATTCTTAAATGAACGCTCTAAAATATAATAAGCATACTGCTTTCTGTTCTATTGAGTTGGAAAAAGATATAGATAAAGGTAAATGTTTCGCATCAAAATTGTGTCCAAGAAATCGAGGACGATACCATTTGTCCCCTTGAATCTCCATTAATATCCGTAGAATGTCTCTCACTCATTTGCTCCTTCCATCTACTGCTTTTATTTACTATGCTTATCTTACAGCATTCTGTAAGACAAATTTGTCTTACAGCATTCGTAAACTGCTATGACTTTAGATACTATACTTTCAAAATATCTAAAGATTGGTGTGTTTCTATCACTTATCAAAGAGGCTCTTGCCATTTGGTCTCTGTGTATGCGCATTAAATGGAAGCAAATAGTCACAAGTGCAACTTTTTTTATTTCCAAACTTTGCTTTATACAAATTTTGAGTTTGACGTCGAAGACGACGCTTTAGAGGCAGCGGATTTCATTTGACTTTCAACTTAGTGTAAGGCAAAGAGGAAAAGAATGATCGACATTCAATAAAAGCGTTGTTTTGATGAATGTAATGTCTCAATGATGCCATTTAATCTAATCAGTAGCTTGCAGAGTTGGCAGCAGATTAGAGGAAAGGGGGTGGCCAAACACAAGTCGAAGTAGCAAAAGTCATTGGAGTATCAGAAAGTTTGGTTTCTAAAATCTGAAACCATTTATTGGTGACTGGAATTTCTGGCTGAGGATCAGAGCAAGGGCGTAGAATTTCAAAAAAACACCCATCCAGACCGTTTTTTAAAGCGGCCGGTCCGGAGACACTGAAATATGAATGCCGCTCTTTTCCAGCAACACCTACGCTCAGCAATCGGCACAGAGTTTCGACACATATTGTACGTAACCGCCTTCACTCTGTATATCTGTATAATTGTTGACCGTGCGTGTCAAGTTAATAACAATGCAATGTTGTGCCCGAAAGTAGTTTAGAAACAGAGCATGTGAACTGGAGAAGAAATGAATGGCGCAATATTCTTTTCTCTGACGAGTCCTGTTTTTCTGTGCATCCTGATAATTGGAGTATTTTCATCTGGAGAGAACGTTACAATACAAATAATACTGCATTCATGCTCGAAAATGTAAGATTTGTGATGGGGGAGTAATGGTCTATCGCGGCATCACCCTTGATGTTCGCACCGATCTCCATATCGTCCGAAATGGAGTTCTAACTAGTCGTCGATATAGGGGTGAGATCTTGAGACCTATTGCTGTAGAAATTGGAGTGCTTATCTTATGCTGCAGCAATTGGAGTTGATTTTATGCCAATCGATAATAATTGCAGGATACATACGGATAACTTGGTGAATGATTTGCTTTTGGAGGAATGAGTCCTAAGAATGAATTGGCCAACGCTTTCTCTGGACATGAATTCAATTGACAATATTTTGGACATTCAAGGTGGATGAATTGTTGAATGAATACCACTCCTATATACTCTCCAAGAACTGGAAGGAGCTCTTTTGAAGGAAGGTGAAAGAATATCCCATCCCTTCTTTAATAGTCGCATTGACTCGAGGTCTGAAAGGTGTTTAGTGTTACTGGCCGTTGGGAGAACCATATTACTTACAACACACTCTATTGGAAGCTTTAAACATTCCCTCTACTTTCCTCTTAATGAAACATTTTTCATTTTTTTTCCTCATATGCAAAAATTTCGTTTATTTCCCTTGTGTACTCAAATGCTCAATAAAACGTATTGTTTCTGCGAAATAAATGTTATTTTTATCTTACATACCCTAATATGTATCTATCATTCACACAATTCTCCAGCAGCAAGATCAAAGCACAACACCAATATCCTTTAATTGATTTGAACAGCGTATATATAATAGATAAATTTTATTATATCTAAGTCCATACGAAGCGCTTTCTTAAATGTCATGTTTATTCACAGTTGTTTAAATTATTTCGTTAATCCCTTATACATCACCCTAATGAAAGCTGAAATAATTAAGTACAATTCATTGTTTAGAAAGGAAGCATCGTATGACATTTTAATACATGTAACAATTTGCTTAAAAATGCGTCATCTAGAAATTAGATGCGATAAAAGATTTAAGCTTCAATTCTAGATCAGAATTTTAAATGTTATCATCCACTCAAAATTGGAAATGTCACAACAAACCATTGTAATTAAAAAGAAAAGAATAATAAGGATTCTCAAAAGGAAAATGAGAATGTTGAATCGATATGTAATGCGAATTAAATTTAAATACATATACATGGTTTTTACATAAATATGTTTAAAATGATTTACAGATTTAAATTTGAGAAATACAAAAAATCGCAATTTCATAAACTTTGTTTGAAATAAAATAATTCACACCAATTATTAGGATAGTTATATTTTTAAAGAATATAATTACTGTAATTAATATATTACCTTAGTAAGCATAATTTTCACGGATTAAAAAGGAAAGTTCTATTAACTGTAAAAATGAATAAATCTCTATATTTGTTAAAACCCCTTTTGGGTTAAAAATAGATTGGTATTTTAAAAGATTTTACTTGATATGTAATGATCGAATTGCTATTTTCCTACATCTTTTTTGTATTAATAAAATACGAGATTTATCATGTTTGATTAGGCATCAATCAACACTTTTGAAAGAATTTAATATGAAAGACCGATTTGACATGATGAATTGTTAATGTCATAAAAAAGATAAAAAAGTGTTTTATAAAATAAGCCATACAGTTATTTGTATCTGGAATAATCTAGAAAATCATTATGCTACTTAAAAATCTATCAAAACTCGAGATAGGAATTTCTAAAGTGATTTAACTTCCCCTAAAATAGAATCAAGAAATTTAAAGTCTTTGCTTATAGATGAAATCCATTGATGGTCTCGTTAAAGGCTATGCTTTATAATGTTATAAATCAAATTCTTTGAGTTTTTTACAATTAAATGAATATCAGAAAAATATTGAAAACTATTTGAATAGCAATAAAGGGTTTGAAAATTTTTCATCCATCTTATTTTTTAATTAAAACACATCCATTAAATTACTTTTTTGACTGATCCAAATTATTCAAATATTTTTTATCAAGTCAAATTAATCAAATCGAATTAATTTTTTGCCTAACACTTTTTTTACTAAATCAATTATTTTTTGTTTAAACCAAATTAATCAAATTATTTTTTGGTTAAAAGAGTATTTATAATTTGTTTAATTGTGTATAAATTTTTTGTTTGTTTGTTTCTTGATATTTACATCCGATACTCTTAAAAAAATTCCTTTCTCCAAGCAGATGAAAGCCACGGACTCTTTCCGAGGATAAGCGCGAAGGAGAACCGTAATCCGAAGGTGAGCGAGGAGGAGAAACTTATGTAAATTAAATTCCGAACTAAGGCTCATACAGATTGAGAAAATCTAATTTTCTTTACTTCTTTTTAGAGGGTTAGCTATCTTCCGTCCCATCCAGGAAAGTTTTTCTTACTATTTGAGTCCCAAGAGATGCTATGCAACTTGACAAGATCCACCAACAAAATTTACTTAAAAGTAATCTGGTCTCGAGGGATGCTCGACAATGGTAATTCGAACTTCATGGACGGTCGTGTACATTTTCAAATATCATCTTGCGGATCCTTCATTAAATGAATGGCTTTTACTGCCCACCTCATTCACTTTTGAATCATGATGATCTGTGACATTGACGTAGTAGTATAAACTTTGTTTATAAGGTTAGCTTCATAAATTTTCTTTAATTTATTTATAATACATAAAAATACATAAAATACATATAAATACGTAAAAAATTACAGCAATTTTGACTTCATTAATGATGTAATTTATTCCTTTAAGTGATTAACCAAGTTATTTAAAAGTAATCAGTTGCTTTAACTAGTTTTTGATTATATGTACAGCTTTATGATTTTTTAAATACATCCTTTTCTAAAGAAAATTTGAGATTTTGCAACATAAAATGTATGTTTGATATAAAAGGATGCCAAAAGGAATTGCCATCTTTTAGGTTATTGAACTCGGCAGTAGATTTGGAAAAATCAGTTTTTCATATTCGGTAGGGACTGTATAAGTTCTTGTTCTTTCATAAAAAATGCGAAGTTATTCTTTAATTTTATATTGTAGCGATTTTGTTTGAATGTTTTTCTTCGGTTCAACAGATTTCTACGTTAATTATGAAAGAAAAATTTAACAATATTGCTTTTTGATTTCAAACTATAAAGCGAGAGAGGCGGTGACATCACGGTATTTCTTCAAGAAATCTCGTTCTTGTAGCAATATTCTAGAACAAAAGTAAAAAAAGTTTACTTATGATCAGTCTAAGAAATTTCAGATGGACATTGAAGACAATAGTCACTTGCATCCAGCATATGTAACAATTTAGTTCCACCTAAACTGAATGGAAACATCACTATGTTGTTATCTCGGAATTTATAAGCAATCGAAATCAACTATTTAATTGTCTTGTATTATGTTGCTGTCTGCAAGAAAATGTAGATTCTATACACCATCCGAAAATGTTCTGTACAATAGCTAGACAAGGGAAGTTTGGAATAAAATACTTCCCAAGTCCAAAGCTGTCTAAAAAAGACAATGGAAATATTTATTCATCATTAAATAATATTTGATTTTAATATAAAATTTTACTTCAAAGAATATCAACCTGTTGCTTTAAAACCAAATTAATGTATCAATAATCTTTTGTAATAGATATACTATTTTATAAATTCTTTAACTTTATCAAATTCGATTCATAACCATTACTTAAACAAATTTTGATGGGATAAGAATATATTTTAGATCATTAGGTTAGACATAGTGTGCATATCGCAGTCTCTTATCTGTTGACCATATAATAAAGGTTAAGAAGAAGGGGAAAAAAACTGTAGTTGCAAGTTTCTAATTATATTATTCAATTCTGAACTTCTCGCATAATATTTTTGCATGGAAACAATAAGTTTTCATTTTGGTGTAGGCATCATGTAAAGGTAGTTCGAAAACTAAAATAATAATGAACAAAACTTCTCACTCTTTGAGCCGTTAAGTATTGGTCAAAATATAAAAAAAAACCTATTTGAAAGTTTAGGGTTAATAAATCTATATCGTTATACGAAAGAACAACATACTAACGCAAGCCTTAGATAAAATAGAAAAAAAACTTTTTTTTCTTTAAATTGTTTTATTTTTATTAAATTGTAAACAACACGGTGTAGAACTTTTTATAAAATAACACATAAGACAAATAGCTTCTACAGCTTTGTAGACACATAAGCAATCTTTTGTAGAAATTTCTCATAGGCATTTTGCATAAATGTGACTGGATTTATTTTATGCAGCTTTTAATACACGCATGCTTATGGGCAGTGGGCAAAGACCTTTCACTTTAAATAACGTCTGAAAAAGAAATCAAGTGTTGTTAAATAAGAGATTTAGGGAGCCCAAACTCAATTTATTCAACTGTGACGGCCAGGCGTTAATCATTTTAAAAACATTATTAGGAATTGGATATATTGTAAGGACTATAATAATGAAAACTCCTTATTCTATTGTGTAACATCCGATTTCCCTAATCAAATGTATTTTAATGAGGTTGTTGATACTTTACTATACGACTGTTTTAAATTCAAAAGTTGTGTTAATTTTGAGACAATTTTTTATACTTTTTTCTTCCTTAATTTTTATTCTGCTTTCACGTTTTCCTTCTAAATAATGCGTAATATAAAAGTTATAATTTTTTTCCATTAAATCGTAGCAGTTGCATTACTATATCTTCTCTTCTGGATAATAGATGGAGATGTTTGATTAGGTACACATCAGATAGTGCATTGCAATTGAAAATAATGAGAAGTGATGCCGTTCCCTTGAGCTATTCACGCATTAATATCTTGTGTTGTCTTAGGCATTTTGTATGAACATGTTCCGGAAAATATAAGCCCTCTTGTTGCTACTAATCTTCATTTCACCTGAAAATTCTACATTATATATACATTCTTCTAACTTTTAAAAAATTCTGATTAATACAGGAAACAGAAACATATTTTCTAAATATATTAAAACTTCTAAATTGTGAATTAAAACTTTCTTAGGAATCTTTCTTTATAGCTAAATTTTTATATAAAAAATTCAAAACGTGATGCACATGAAAGCAGCTATATAAAGGATGCCTCAAAAACATTGACAGCGGCTTTTATTCCTTAAATATTGATCCGAGACATAAACTGTAAATTATAAATCTGCGTAAAAAAGGTGCAAAATGTTATGAAGCCGATTAAAATTTTCAAGGGATTAAAAAATACAAAACTGAAATTTTTATATAAAGCTGGGCAAAAGAAAAAATCACAATGAAAAAAATGTGCAAAACCATTTCATTGATCTCACCGACATTTTTCCTCTTTGCGAACTCATATTGAGGCACCCAAAAGTGGTTTAAATCAGCATTTATATATCCTCACATCTTTTAGATTTTTTGTGATAAAATTCTGAAATTTCGTGCATAACTCTATTAGAAGGTGGAACACATTTTACTCATTGGTATTGTACGGATGTCGTATAAAGTTTTAAATTTTGTTTTTTTTAAAGTTTAATTCCCTGAAAATTTTAATCGCCTTCATAACATTTTGAGCCTTTACATTAATATTTTTACGAAACTTTACATTTTACAGTGTATGTCTATGATCAATATTTAAGTAATAAAAGCCATGGTCAAAATTTTTGAGAAATCCTGTTTTAAAATAGCAATATTTGTTTGAAATAAAATCAATACTTAAAGGATGTGTTATTTCTTAATTCAAAGCCATTTCGACATTTCTAATTGATAAGAACATTACTTGTATGAAAACCTTAATGGAATCTGGAAAGCACCCCTGTAGAAATTATGAAATCAAAGCACCAGCCGCTTATTTTCTTGAGGAGAAAAATAAGAATTTCTTTATCTCTTCCAGACAGCGATGTTTATATATTAGGAGGCTTAATTGGATTCCTAGATTCATAGTTCAATAAAAATTTTGCAGGTATTTTGTTTGATTTCTAAGAAAAATAATAACTTGACATCTCTCTCTTAATAAAAATAAGTTATATAATATTTTCCGAAAGCCGCATGAATGAAACTTAATTCATGATAAGAATTCTTTGAAAATTCTCCCCGATGTTTTTCATATTCTTGTGCACCATATTAATCTGTTGAGGATGTTATAGTTTATCTCTGAGGAAAGGAAGAAAAATAAGTTTAGAAAACCTAGAAGGTATTTAACGATTATTTAATTGCCAAATGGGTTAAAAACAGTTGTAACAAAAAAATTGAAAACAAAAATAACTAACTATTCCATATATTTGATTATTCCTTTCTGTATAGTTATAATCTTTTTCTTATCATTAACACAAAATGCCTTGAATAGAATGATTCTTTTAATTAAGAAACATTCTTCTTCAATTTTTCTTTCGATTAGTTAAGCAGATCAGCTTAATAATATGGTGTAATTATTCATTTTTCATGAATTTATTTGGATTATTTTTTCGAAAGTTTAAAACAACATTAATATAGTTTTCTCAGGTGAAGAGAGTTTTTTTTAAAGTTTTTGTGACCATTTATTTTCATTTTGACTCCATTGATTTGAAATTTGATTGATTTGCTTCTTAAAAAATATCAATTCTGCTATACAGATTAAGCAAAAATTATATTTAATGGGATTGACGAATTTCAAGAAGGAGAGAAATATTTTTATAGTGTTTTAATTTATAGTGTTCGAAGTATAGAGAAAATAATTTTATTGTTATAAAATTTGAACTCATGATTTTGGTGAATAATCATGATTCAAGTAAAGCAAGTTTTTGTAATTATGTCACACACATATAACTAAAAATCGCCTTGAGCTAGATAGAAGAAATTTAAGATATCGACTTATAGTCCATCTAGTAGATTATCTTTGAACGAATTCTATTCAGAAAAAGTATGCCTTTCGGACTTTTCTTGTGTAAGTGATCTCATTAACAACAAAAGAGTTAGATATATAAAATTTGATACATAGGTTTAATATCTAAAATATTGATTCTTTTCAAATTTTGAATCAAATTGAATGGTTAATCTTTTTTAAATCTGTATTTGTGCATGCATAAATAACGCGATGAACCATAAATGCAATGACATCACATCAAGAAAATTTGATATATTTTTGACCATAACTGTAGTTTCAGGTAAAATTTTGTAATCAATTGGTGTTAAAAAAATCCAAATTATGTGTCTCAAAAAATGAGTATAGCAATAAAAATGCTAAAACTCCGTTGATCTTATATTTTGTAACTATTTTTTACCATTGCCATGTAATAAATTTGCAACATTTTCCAAAGTTCTCAATTTTACATGAAAGAAGAGAAAAAAATTTAGCAATTATGCAAGAGAGTTTTAGGGGCACAATTCCTTCTAATTTATTAAATACGTTGTATAAAATTGAATTAAAGACACGAAATGAAATAACTTATTTAAGACTTTTGTAAACATAGTACAAAATTTTAAATTAACATAACAAATTAAATAAACATAATTTGTTGCACTATGCAATTCTGACATCGAATTAATTGACATATTTCAAATAATTGAACTAGACTGTTAATAGGAAATACAAAGGAACAAGGGGGAAAGAAGGCTGCAAAGGTCAAATTCTAGAAGATATTTAGAGCTTCCTGTTTTAAAATTAAAAATAAAAATAAACCAAAAAGATAAATAAAGTTCTACCAAATAAAAAAACCCATTACATATGCACTTTCTGCTCACAAGCCTATCTCATTAATTTCAATATTGCAAATTAGTCGCCTGTGATGACCAACTTGTTTGCCAGAGTCAAATCGTTTAATACCGTTAATTAAATATCGGGATTTAATCAAGTTAAATAGTGTAGCTTCCAATGATTCTATCAGATATTCAGACATTAATGCCATATTATTATGATTGCTTGACATTTGTTCTGCTTATTGTGTGTATGTAGTATTTTCTTATTCATATAAGTTCCATGACAAAAATATATTTAATATTAAATACAAAAATTTGATTGAACACAATTTCATGCATATACATTCATTATTAGTAGAGATTAGATTTTCAAACGTGTCCAAATTATTTTTTAACAACTGTTGCAGATAGGCACCTCAGTTTTACTCTCAATGCTTTTCTCATATCTTGAATTGATAAAATGTTTGTATTGATAAAAAAAAATATTTAAAAAAGAGCAAAAATTAGTGTCTACCTTATAAAAAAGGAAAGTAAATAAATTGATGAATGACACTTATAATTTTTCAATATATTTATTAGTAATTTTAGCATATAAGGGTTGATTATCTGATATTAAAAATTAATTAGGGAAATAATAGAATATTTTACAATTAAACATACATTTATATCTTTAATATGAATTTATTATAAGCTAAAAGTCATTACCCATTATTTTTTTTCTTATTCCCTTTCTATTACAGATTTTTTTTATTTCTAGTATAATAAGACTAAATTCCGTTTTTTAAAATTTAGATTTAGTGGTCACATGTATGAAAAAATTAACTTTATTTTTTACATTTTCTACGGTTTAATGGAAAGTTAATTTTGAATGAAAAATTTTGTATACAATAAAGCCTTGAGATATTGTTTTTATATTAAATTCATCATTTCGCAATGGAAATAGTCATCTTTGTAAATAATTATTCTAAATTCTGAAATTTGTAATTAGTCTTTTTTTATTTTTTTAAAAAAATTTATTCTTAGGAACACTTTATTTTCTTCTGAGATAATTCTTTATTTTCTATCTAAGCAACCTTAAATTTGTCCTTGAAGTTTATTGAAAGAAACTAAATTAAATATTTTAATTTATAAATAATTTAAATTATAAGCAGAAAAAATGTTTGCTATTAAATACCTCGCAGAATCTTTTAAAGATTTTGCTATACGTCAGAAAAAGGCACTTTTATTTGAAGGGGAAAAATTAAAATTTATGTTATCAGTAAGAAATTTCTTTGAAGTTTTGAATATAGAGAAAAAAACAATATTATCATTAATAAAATCAAAATTAATACCAAAAAACAACACATGTCCGTTTATGGAGCCTCCTGCAATCCGTTACTTCTATATAATGCTAAATACTAGCAATTTTTATTTTAAATTATTCAGAGTTAAAAAGGATATTCATAATCCTGTTTTATAACAATAAGCAATTATAATGTTTACAACAATAAATGATTAAAATTCTCATAAAATGATAAAAAATATTTAATGGATTTTTTACTGATTCACTTATTAAAATTATTACATATATAAAAGGAAACACTAAAAGATTATTAGGTTTAGTGGTATTATCATTACTACTATTATCCGATTTTCAGAAAAATACTTCATTTGTAAAAAACATATCATTTTTGACTAAGTCCAAAATTTGTTAGCTCAATTTTTACTATTTAATCATTTTGCTTTCAGATTTCTTTTCGATAAATATCAAATACAGATTTCTAAGAAAATGGAAAAAAATATTTTTATTAGAAATTTAGTAAGCTTGTGGTATCGATTAATTTAAAATCTTTATTTAATAAATAAATAGCAGAAGTATTTTTAATTCATTTTGTTGTGAAACGCTTCAAGATGTAAATTAAATATACATCTAACATGTTCAATAAACGAATATACTGTTCAACAAGAAGCAAAACTGTAATAGTCAACTTGAGACAGGACACTAGAACTTTTATTTCGAGCAAATGCTTTTGACTTATGCATACTACATATTTTCAAGTTAAGATTTGTTATATTAACGATCCGTTTTAAAGCAACACTAGAGCTATTTTGGGAAGATAAAATCTGAACCCCTTCTAGGTGACAAGAACGGCACCTGAGCTTTCCCCCTCTCCATACATCCACACCTACGGGAGGGCGTTTGGTCCTGGGATTTGAGAGGGATGTTCCTTTTTAATGCGCATCAGAGCTACTGACATGGCTGTTCTTATATCGAGTCTGAAAACCTCCTGCTCCGAAGCCATGACATTTCTACTGGCCTCTAACATTGCAAATGAATTCTGTTCTCTGGCAATTTTTGTAGATACAATAGTTTTAGCAATGAAATCTAAAAAAATGTCTGTCTTTACAAATTAATTAAAACATTTGGGAATCCTCATATTTACGTATGTCTCAAGTATGATATCTAATGACTCTAAGGATATTTGATTGCTGTAATTTTTTCTACTTTAATAAATAAGATTTTTTATATATATACTATTATATATCCAAAGATATATTTTATTATGTATCCAGATTTGGATAAGATATATAAAATTAGGTGCAAATTTAGCTCAATTTGATTTTTGAAATATCATGAAAGTGCTGTATCATTTGTAAATAATAGATTTTTTAAAATTCGATAAAACTGATTCGAAATTTAAATGAATACTTTGGATAAATAACAAAGGAGACGAATGTCTTCTAATGTTATCTTCATTAGGAGAAATGAAAATCAATAAATTAATGCTAATCAATGGGTATGAATTTAAAAAAAAATATTTTATTTTATCAGCAACTGAATGACAAAATACAGGTTCTCTTAATTTAGGCTTGAGCTAAATTATAAGTTTTTATATAGATATAAGCTAATTCCTCCAAACAAGTTGGATCTCTTGTCCGATTGATTGTCAAGAAGCTGGACTTAGATGCTGTGTCTTTTTAACAACCAGACGTGTTTTAGGGATCATCTATCTAATTCATCGGAAACTGAGCGATACTCGGGGTTTTATCTTCATTAAAAGGAATTCCGGTGTCATTTACCAAGGGAACTTCCTCAATTTTCTAGCCTCCGCCCCTACATCAACCTACTCCAGTTTACAGAGGAGTATAATTCTATCAAATTGTGACTTTTAAGGCAACAGGATACTTAGATGGAAAAACTGATTTCCCAAATTTTGACAAATTTTCTTACTATTAGGCATTTATATGTATTTTGATCATTTTTCCCTTTAAAAAGACATTTAATGAGAAAAATTGGTACAGTTTATATCAATCAATGTATTTTAAATCATATTCTACAACCCCCCCCCCCCTATTTCCTTTCAATAAGTGTAAAAATTGATTGCTACTAAAAGTGTTTGATGAGATTTGGTAGTAGATTTCTTCAAATCAAACAAAAAATGCAATAAGTGTCGAAAATGCTATTTAGAACGTGATTTGGTCTTTATACATGGAATAAAGACCAAATACATGGAATAACCATAAATGAAAATTTTCCCAAATGCTAGTCCTAAATAATATTAAATTTGTAAAACATGTAGCCCTTGTTGTTTATATAGACACTTCGTATGTTTATCAATAGATGCCGCTGATTAAAATGTGTCAAGCACCTAACAATCATTTAGATTTATTTAGGTCCAGGGAAAAAGGTATTTTCCAATAACTTTTGTATCTTTAAATTATAAAATAATGGGGAGGAATTTATATCAAATAATAATATCATACTGTGCATCAGTGTCAAATTTCTAGACTTATTGGTCAAAGGACAAACATCAATGAACACTACACTCAATACATTTTATGATGAAGCTAAACACAAAATGTGCCAAATTATGGAAATGTACAAGAAAACTCTGGGAGAGTATTTCCATTGGTTCCTAAGCAATGATGGTGATATTTGAATCATGATTTTCCTCATTTTAACACATTAAGCAATACTTCAAGGAAATAAGACTTAAAGTTTCTAAAAATTTCTGTTTCGTTATTACATATAGATAAAAATTTTTTTATAAAATGTCATTCAGTGATTTTATACTACTTTTTGATTTAAATTTCAGTTGAATAAAAAATATAAAAAAATTCAAGAGTGAAAAATTATTATAAATGTATAAACACACATTTATTAAATTATTTTTGTTAACAAATCGAAACTAGACAAGTTGTGTAGGAAAAAATATAGACGTTTGATTCTAATTTGAAAAATTAACTTATGTTAATCAAAATATAAGTCTAAGTATGCCAATAAGTTTTTGAGAACTACAGTAAAAAAAGGTTTAAAAAAATTTCTTAAACGATAGAAATTTTCATTTTGTAAATGGACGAAACAAATAATTCAGATTTTTTTTATCAGCGGTTCTTTTGCGAATGCTCAATATAGATGAAATTGGAAGGAGCAAAAACATTTTAAATTAATTTTACACAATTTCATATAAGTTGATTTTATCATCACATACCAAAAAACTTTAATTTAGAAAGTAGCATTCATTTCCAGATTTAATCACTGCCTTCTCTTCAGAGATTTTTCGTATAAAAACTGGACAAAAGAGTCCAAAATAATATCGTATCATAAACGACATTACTTTTCTTTTGCAGTAATTTCAGTTTTAAAACATGCTTGGAAAGAATGAATAATATTAATTGATAATCGGCTGTTATAATTAAGTCAAGAATATTATTATTTAAATGAAAAGACTTATCGATGTGCAAAATTCTGATAACTCCAAGTGGCTAATTTTCGTACAGGTAATCAAGTTTTCAGATCAATCTTTTCCTTAATTTCTGATTCCGAACTCAATAAAATTTGCTTATCTACTATTCGTGAATTTCAGTATTACTGATTTTAAGAATTAATTTCAAAATGTGATATTGAAGAGAAAAATAAATCAAAAGTTTAATTAATTGAGAAAGACCAATTTCCTTTAATTCAAGAAGATTGCGATAAAGAACAAAAAGTGCAAAATTTTAGTGCAAGTTGGTATTGTAATTACCCTTTACAAATTATGAAATGTTTCCAACTAAAAATACATCAATGCATTTTTTTTTTTTTGCTTTCTTCATAAATGATGTTAACTTTATACTTTATCAATGTATATGAAATCGGAATAAATTGAAGTTATTGTATATAAATTTGGGGAAAAAAAGTTATGTGCATTCTCTAAGTCAATTGTGAGTTTAAGCTTAAAAGATTTCAGATTAACTCTTTCTAGACTTTTGATGTTATATTCGATAAAATGTACTTATTCATTGTTAATGGATTTCAGAGTTCCTTATTCTAAGAGAAAATAATTTCTAAATCTAAGACATGAAAAGGAAAGTAAATCAAAAATTAACTCAGAAAGGCTAATTTCCTTTAATCAAAAAAAGATTCTTA
Source organism: Argiope trifasciata (assembly GCA_026543055.1). Classification (NCBI taxonomy): domain Eukaryota; kingdom Metazoa; phylum Arthropoda; class Arachnida; order Araneae; family Araneidae; genus Argiope; species Argiope trifasciata. Next base: position 710,678 of record JAPMOQ010055289.1, on the reverse strand, counting down.
TCAAAAAATGAAAGGAATGAAAAAAATGAATTGGAATTGGTAATCTAATTATACATTTTAATTAACCTTTATGAGTTATGAAATATTTCCAATTAAAAAGAATTTAATACATTTTGTCTTCTTTGTATAGAAATGAGGATTTATTTATTTAGTTTATGATTTATTTATTTTATACGGAATTAAGAAAAAGGTCATGTGAGTTCAGAAAGTTGATTTTGATTTAATATATTTTAGTTTTTTAAGCTTTAAACCATAAAATATATGGCTGGATTTTATTATTTTTTTTAATATATTAAGTAACTTTATCAACGTAGATAATAAATACAATCTAAGAATGCTTCAGAGCTATTCATAAACTAAAGGTTTAAGTTTGGCAGTTATTAATAGTATCCAGTGTAATGTTTGTGAGACGATTATTATGCACATAATTTCAATAATTTTAATCCTTTCAATCATAACAATATTTGAAACTAAATTAAAAATAATTTGTAGTGAGTTTGATCAAAACTTTCAGAAAAAAATGTTTTAATTTGTTATTTTATCACAAATTTTGTATGTTTTAAGAAAGATTATTGATTACATTTGGAAAAAAAAAACAATGTTACAATTTTCATCAAAATCTCTAGTTCTTCATATGAGAGTGGACTTTATTTTCAAAATTAACTAAAGAAATGATCAAGTTTCGTATTTTCTTTACTTAGAAGTCCATAATAATTTAGATTTAGAGGCTTATCAAATTATGTTAATTAGAATTCATCCTAGAGTTGGGTGAAATGTTTTTTTTTTCTTCTCATCTGAATTTTCAGTTTCTCAAACGACATTGGACTGTGGTTTAGTTAATTTAACAAAATTAATAGAAGAATTGATCGACTTTGATATTTTCTGTTACGTAGGAATCTGTAATAACTTAAATGTGTGAAGTTTTCCAAACTATAATCAATAGAATCCTTTCGGGGATCAATCCTTTGGATATATACTTAATGTTTTTCTTCAGTACTATTGTCTACTTGAATAATGGCTCTCTAGTTTACACTCGATTCTGATTAGAGGATTATATTTAAATTCCTATAACCTGATGATCTATCAGATACTTATACATAATTTAGGTGAGCAATGTTATTGTTACTTATAGCACTTCACAGGCCCGCTGACTGAAAGCTGAGGGCCGCGGTGGCCTGGTGATAAGGTCTCGGCTACGAAGCCGGAGGGTTTCAGACTCGATTCCACCGAAGAACTGTCGTGTGAGGGGGTCTCTTGCCCCTTAAATCTGTCAGGCCAAACGTTCTCCCGCTGGTTTGGTGTGGTGTGGTTTGGAGAGGGGGGTGCCAGTTCAGGTGTCATTCTCGTCATCTGATCGTGGTTCAAAATTACGAGGTTCGTCCCAAAATAATCCTCGTGTTGCTTTAAAACGGGACGTTAATATAACTGAAATGAACTGAACTGACTGATAACTGTCAGCGATTTAATCCAAAATGAGCGTCTCTTTTTTGTTCAGCAGTTCTAACTAGGGCCAAGAGTACAACTTGACTATTTCGTGCTTCACATTAGATTGCACAAACCCTTTTTACAGGGGGACACATTCATGCAACACACAGATAGAATACAGAAGAGCAAACATGCCCGAGCCGGGACGCCCATATCACGGGGAAGACACGCTACCCCTGTGCCAGGACGCCGGCTGGGTGAGGAATTGCTTTACTTACAACTTAATTATATTAAAACCTACATTAACTGAGGTGAGAGGCAAGTAACAGGAATTACGATCTGAAATCGATCTTACAACGCTGTATTAAGTTTCCGTCGGCAAAACTTCTTGGATCAGAAGAAAAATCTACAAAACTTGCAACTTTGAATTATCATTATGGGATTATAGTCTAGTTTTAAGTTGACACATTCTAATTCTTACTTAATCCAGTATTAGTTTTGGTATATAATACCAATTTTTAATGCATGATTTAATCATTTTATAGCAAATTTTATTACATTATTTGAAATATGTTGACACATTGACAACTACACAAGATAATAATAAATAGTAGAATAGACTTAAATAATATGACTTCTAATATAGATAATTTTTCAAAATTCATCACCGAAAAATGGAAAAGTACTAAACTTGTTATTTCCAAAATTCGTTTCAGTACTTGAATCATGAAATGGCACACGAGCTAAATTCCAAGTTAATCCATAAAAATAAAGGAATTTATTTTATTATTAATAGATATGAATAGCCATCATTTTATTACATTTAACGTTACACATAAAGTTTTTGAATTAAATGCGTAATTCGATTGACTTCGTAAAAATATTTTGATTTATAATGGTATGCATTACTTCAAAATAGTATTCAGCTTCAAGACTTGAATTTATGAGACAATACATTTCCTAATTTATTGTGTATATCTTTATTAAGGCCAGGAGTTAATAGATTTCTTAACTTTTTGAAGATTCCTATATATTATTATATGTAGGTATGTTTGCTATGAATGCTATATAATGAAGAAATTGTATCCTTATGTGGAAAATATTAACATATTATTATGCGAAGTATTCTATTCTATAATTATTGTATGTAATTGTGAAATAATAAATTCAGAATTCGTTGCAAAGTTTATTCAATTATTCTTTAATTTTTGATTAATACTCTTAAGACGATTTTCCGAAATCATATTATTGCTGTAAATTAATAAAGAATGTTTTGTTCATAAAAATGTGTAATGCATTAAATATTTAAGACACATAAAAATAATTTAAAATTCTTATTTTATTTCTTTTAAAAAATATGTGAATGTTTTAATAATTGGATACGCCATGGTGTCATTAAAATGAAAGTAAATATTATCATATGAAAAAATCGAGTGATAATAGTGATAATCGCTTTCATCAAAAACTTTTAATCCATTATATGAAGGAATTTATTAAAAGAAAACAATTACGTTAAAAATAGGAGAAATCATTTTTTCTAATACACTGACAAAATGCTGATAATACTAATCACCATTATTCTAGTAAATAAATTTTAGTAATCCCTCTAAATACATACTAGCCTTGCTTGGTTTCTTTTGTCAAGAAACAAATTAAAACTTTTATCTTTATTGTTAGGTAAGCATTTTAAAAAACTTTTCTTAATAGGTTTCTAAACTGCAATCGCTGCCCTTTTTTTGGTGGAAAGATATGCGATAGCTTTTTGTTTGAACTTTGTGATCGATTAATTTTCTCAGAGACATTGTAGCACTTGTTTAAGTCAGATATTTATTAATTTTATAAATTCAGGTTTTAGTTCAAATTCAAAACTATTTCACGTTGTTATTCAAATAGTTTGCCGAATACGAAAGATTTTATTATAAGTATCGGATTAAGTTCAATTAACTAAGTCTGAAGAGAGAGACTAATTCGGTAATTTACGATTTATAATAAATGATTCATTAAGAAAAATAATTTGCATTTATAACTAATTCACTAATTTTCAGCTACTAACTAGCAACTAGCTAATTTTCAACTCATTATAAGTTATATACAAGAAATTAGCAAATCATTTAAAAATGAGTATGAGATTATTTGTGAGACCTTTTAATGACATGTACATACAAACAGCTAGTTTAATTACTTACAGACACAATTAACAAGTGAAGTGCAATTTATCATCTTCATTTCAACTAGTAATTAAACTGTCAAATTCCATCTTCTATATAAATGTGATGAAATTTAGTCATGCTGGATTAAAATATTTCAACAAAAATCGGATAAATAACAGGGACTTCCCAATAGGAACTAAAGCTATAATGCTATCGATATATCTATAATTAAATCTACATCTTCATTTAAATTTTAATTTCTAAAATAATATTTATTAATAAATGTATTCAAAATATTTCATTCAGTAAGATAACTTAAAATAGATAAGTATAAACAAAAACAAAACTTAGATAACTATAAACAAAACTATCAAGAGTATGTTGAAGAAACTAATATTTGTCATATTTAAAGTATCTAGAAATTAATTACAAAATACAAAAGACTTATTAGATAATTTTTTGTTAATAAGTTACTTTGTATATCTTTGAATCTTTTTTTCTTTCTTTATTTACTAAGTCAAAACTCGTACCTTTTCTGTTTGAATAGCATTTTTCTGAGAAAAGTAAAGTGTTTTAAAAATACAGCCTTATTTTTATCAAATGAGTAGTAACACTGTAATAATAATACTAATAATACAGGGTGTGCCAGAAAAACTTACTTATTTGAAAGGTGAATAAAAACAAAAGTACTTCAGTTATTGTTTTAATTATCTTTTTATTTGAGTAAACAATATCCCATTTTTTTTCATACAGTTTTGAAAATGACATCAGTTAAATGGCGATCCCCATTGCGCACACACTGATTAAGTCGACTTTTGAAGTTCGTGTCCACTCTTTGCAGTATATTAATCGGTATGTTGGCAATGGCGTCACAAATGTTGTTCTTGAGGTGAGCTATGGTTCGTGGTCGATCGTAAAAAATAAAATAAAACAGGGATTTCAAAGTGAGCCTCGTCACTGAAAATAATGACCGCGGCTTCAGGCAGGTTGTCAAGCAACACCTTACATGCATTTTGATAGGCAACAAAATCACGTTTTGTTAATTCTTGCACAATAGCCAATTTATAGTGAGGAAATTGATAGTCTTGATGGAGAATTTGTCGAAGAGTGGTGTCTGAAATTCTCAGAGCAGCTGCGTGTTTGCGAGCCGAGAGCCGGAGAGAACGCAGAACTGACTGTCTCACTCTTTCGACTTCTTTCGAAGTTATGATGGTCCATTGATGTCCATTTCTGGGTTTAGCGACACTTCGAAATAAGTTAACCAACAACAGAATCGAATTACGGCCAGGAAGGGGTCTGTGAGGAGGAATTTCAAAGCAGACGCGGAGCCACGTTGAGCCTGTTAGAAAAGAAGCTCTAGACGGCAAATGCTCGTTGTTATCTAGATTAAAGCTTTATAGCAACTCGCCAGAGAAAGTAACAAACTTGGGGACTCCCACCTCCCATAGTGCTACCTATAACCCCTCTATTCACACAATTCAGTTTCAGTTCAGTTTCAGTTCGGGAGTTTTTTCAAATAAGGTTTTCTCTGGTGCACCCTGTAATAATAGCACTGCTTTAATATTTAATTAAATGCTTTGAAAGAATAATGCAGTCTTACAAGTTTTAAAATGAGGACAGATGCATGTAAATGGTTTGCATTAAATGTCTAGTAAATTTGAAGTATGTTTCCTTTAATTAGAGGATGAATCTGTGAATTAGGAGGTCGGGGAAGAAATTAGGTTTATTCCGAGTTAAAGGATTAGTGATATGAAAGCGCTAGACTTATGGCAACGACTTTATCAACACGCTATTTTACTTGCACTTTAAATATAACTGCCCTATACAGATTTTTGTAAACATTGTCAAATCTATTGATACCATATTATAGTCTTGGATTTTTATAGCTTGTTAATGTGATTTCAGCAATAAAGTTGCTTTATACAGTGAAAGAAACACACAAAGGATTTCATAACAAATATTTTGAAACTCCTTATGCTATTTTATGCCAGTAACATTTAATGAAATAGAATTATTTTTGAGAACATATTTTTCATTAAATATAAAACATTCAAAGTTCATTTTAAAAGAAAATGAGTAGAAATGTACTATTATTAGATTTATTCATGAAAACAAACATAAAGGATAGAAAATAACAAAATCTGACTTATACCAGGTGCAATGAATTTAGACGTTTCGCTCACCACCTTCATTTGTCATTTATTTTGTTATTAAAAGGAAACAGAAATAATTTCATATCTTTATAGGCTTATTTAAAATTATTTATGTTGTTTCTAGGATTAATTTGTGAGGAAATCAAAATTTTGAAAATTTCCATATAAGGATTTATGGAATTTTAATGCATTTAATGTATATGCTATTTTCCGACTTTCATCTTTAAGTATCAAACACTACAAGAAGTTTCCCTCTGTAAGTCTATTTATAAACGTACGGAATATATTAGATTTTATACATTATTGAAAATGTAGGAACTCGTATACTAAAAGATTAATTCTTATTAAAATTATTTCCTGTTTGTAAATAAATCAGAGTTTTTTTTTTACTTCCAAAAATTTAACTTCAGTGAATAAATTCAAAAATATTCACCTAAAAGCAAAAATAAAATTTCGGACTTCAAACAACTTGTATACAGATTACATCAGACAGTTCTCTAGGCAGAAGCGAGTCACGCACATTTTTAGAATGCAATCTCAAGTTGTATACAGAGTCAAAGTGTATGTAAATTAAGTTACGGACTAGCTTTCGGTTACAGTTTGTGGGAATCTAATTTTCTTTACTTCTCGTTAGAAGGTTATCTAGTTTTCTGCTCTGTTCTAGAAAGTTTTTCGTCCTATTTTTGTTCAGTTTGGTATTATTCAGCTGGACCGGATTCGGCGGCAAAATTTACTTAAGACAAGTTTGGCCCCAAGGGAAGCTCCGTATCGGTAGTTCGAAGTAGGGGTGTTGGTCACATCTCCAATTACTAGCTTATTGACTCTTCACTGAATTAATGGTCGACCCCCCCCCTCCCCCTCCAAATCGCGACGATCCTCGTAGCTCTTTCAAAAAGGAAACTTCAGTCTGTTCGCTAAACTACTAAATCATTTAATTTATTTGCAAACATGGAGGGGAACATTATCTGGATGTGAGAAATTAGATAGTAAAAAAGTAATTCATAAACTAAAATTTTAAATTGAGTTCATAATGCATAATCATAAATCCGGGCTTGGATTTTTCTGATGTGAGATTCAGCAATGCAGTGTCAAAGTAATGACGAAAAAACGATAAGTTGATGAAATGTTTTGCAAGAAACTTAAATTTATTTCCGAATAAAATCTTAATCGAAGATTTAAATTTTAAAAAATAAAATAATATTATTTTTTACTCTTTCTATTATATTCCATTTAGAAATAAAAGCACAACGTATTTCTATCTCTAAATGAAATAAACTACGTGGGATGGACTTCTTTGACCATTATATTGGAATGAAGAGAAATTTCTGAACTTGAAAAGACAAAAATATCCAAAATTAACATAAAATATGGGGCATTTAGTTTGATAAAGAGCCAGTTTTTTGAATAAAATTTGTCCTGATAATTTTTTAGTTATTCATTTCTGGAAAATTGCCTTTTTGTCTAATAAAACATTCTTTAGAACATATTTATAGTTTCTTTGAATGGCTTATTTGAAATATTATTTTCGAATTAAAAAATTCCACTACTAATCCCATAAAAAATGAAAAAAATCTTTTTTCATTTTTACTAGATGTTTTGCCGTAATAATGCCTTTCAACTCATGTTTGATACCAATTACACCAGGCACCCTCTACCCTATATTAGAAAATATCATTTGAAATTGATTGAAAACAATTTTTAATTACTGAATATTTAACATTGAAGATTATTTTGTAAGGACAATTTTAAATAAGGAAACATGTGGATATTTCTAAAGGATTATATAAAATTCCGTAAAAAAGACTGTTATTTTTATGTTCTACAACTTACATATAACTAATATGAAATTCAACTACAAGAACATTAAATTATGCATTTGAAAGAGATAAATAAAATATATAACATGGAAGATTTTCAAAAGCTAAATATATGCAATTTGGTTAGCAGCAATTCTAGACGAATCAATGGTATTAAAAAATTGAGTTTTAATTGCTTATAACCTAGAAAAAGATAAAAATTAAAAGAAGCAAAAGATAATAATGACAGATTTTGATTTAAGTGTTAAGAATTTAAAATGTTAAAATGGTCTTCACATTAATTTTTTATTATAAACGTTTTTATTGTACTTAAACTTAACAATGAATTTTTATTTTTAAAAACGCCGAATAAATATAAATATGTATTGATTATTTTACGTATATATTAGGAATATTTCCTTTTCCCATGAAAATTCGTTCATTCATATTACTAAAATAACTTTAAACAGCGGTTTTAATTAACATTAATTTAAAATAAAAAAAAAACATATGCACTTCCAGGAACTGCATACAGCTACCTTAAGCAACGAAGTTCAATGGTTCAATGGGTTTGCTTTTAAATTTTGCGAGAAATACAAAAGAAAATGATGCGAACAAAGTACAGAATCATATACAAAATTGTGCTAAAATTACTCTTAAAATATGCCATTCATACATAATATTTTATAGTTTATTATTGTTATTTGCTAGAATTATTTGAAACTTTTACTGTCATTACAGTTAATTGGATACTATATTGTGAAATACAAACTCTCCGAAATTATTCATTCATTTTTTGCATTTGTTATGTTGAATATTCTTAGTATTTCTTTTAATAGTTTTCTCTGCCTAAATTTATTTTCTTCGTATTAAAATAGAAATTTTCTGTAGTACTATTAAAATGAAAGCTTAAGTAGAAATACAACAAATATATAGAAATTGAAGAAAATACTATTTAATTTTTAAAAATTGAATTTAAGAAATCTTACTTTAAAACAATCATTATTTGGAGCTTTAAAACTCTACATAAACAACTTTTACCTTATTTGTTGGAGATTAGTAATTACCAGTTTAGATTTCTCCTATAACGTAAATTTGGATGGTTTTTGTCTTTCTGTCTTATTAAAAAAATGAATATTCCATTTCAACTTTATAAAAGTGAGTCACCATTTTTGAATCAGTATATTCTCCAATATATGATATTGAAAGTACTTTGGGGAAATCCTTTATAGACATTAAAACTAAGCCGATTTTTTCTTGAAAACAGAACTGATGAATCAAAAACCATTTCAAACCAAAGTGCTTGTCCGGATATTTTGGTTTCCTTTTTTTTATTTCATTAAATACCTACTCAAGATTAGAATCTAATTTCCATATGTACCTGTTTCCCTCATTTCCGCTTTTCCTTGAAGCTCTGTAAAAGGAAATCCATCAATCGAATGAATGCGAGTAGCCGTATGTAAATAGGGAAAATTACCTTTATATGCAATTAAAGGCTTTCTAGTGCAATTAAACGCTTTAAACTTTTGAGCCGATTCAGTCATCAAGAACAGGAAAGTCTCTTTGTGGGAGAGAGTTTCCGATTGGCTAGCGTCCGGAACTTCTTTAATGGGATTTGCCATTAAACTCATTATGTCATTTTCAGAGGATGAAGAATTTATGTTCTCGGCAGAATTTTTTATTGAGAATAAAGCGTCAAAAATTATGAAGATGTTTGGAATTTTATCTCAGTGAATATTTTAATATGATTAATAATTAGTTGAAATATATGTGAGGTTATTTTTAGACATTGGCATGCATACCACAATGAAAAAAAAATCATATGCTTTGTAAAAACCTGAACAATATTTCAACATAAGCTATTTGTAATTTATGAAATAAAATAATGTTGAAATCAAAATGAAAAAAAAAAATGTAAATAGAAAATAATTTAATAAAACCTACGGGAGTTATAAAACTGTCTTGCATACTCTAATAAATTTGTCCTGAAAGAGAAAGATTTATACTTCATTGGTTTACAGCAATTATTTTTAACTTTTGGCATGAATTGACATTTTTACTTAATATTTTAGTTACTGAAAGTTATCTTTGGCCAGTTAAATGGCAAATACTCCCTGGATATGCTAATAGTATCCGAATATAGTGTAGTATATATCCGAATATAGATTATAGCTTATGCTAATAGTATCCGAAAAGAGTTTTAGGAGTTCATCGATTGAAAAAAAAAATAACACAAAACTGCCCTAGCAGTAATAAAATCCCATATCAAATTTGATATGGGATTTTATTACTTTTATATATTTACTGTATTCTTTATTAATCACGTTTATATATTTCTGAAAATATAGTTGACAAACCTGTAACCTGTAGTTGAATTTGTCTCAAAATGAAATAAGTGTCCTTTTATGGATGAAATCTGTGTACCGAATCTAATCTGTCTAATTCTCTTCATTTTGTAATTACTATGTTAATTTCTAAGCGGTCAGCTGCATGGACGGACTTTCTCTGAACCAATTATACAGAAATTGCAAATTTAAAACCGTATTCGGTTTCAGGTAATAGAACTAATTCTAAATTGCATATGCCATCACGAAGAATAGCTAACAAGATTGCTTAAGATTAACGGAATTTTTACATTGATAAGGTATATTGACAGTTCTATATTATAAAAAAATTAATGGTTAGATAAATTTTTGGAGACCTTAATTCTTAACTGACACAAGGATTTTTGGATAATTGTTTGCAGGCAATCAGCTGATAAAATTATTTATGATTCTACCAATAATATTAGTTTCTCCAAACATATCGCAGAAAAAACTGTAATTAGATACAACATTCTTGTGTATAGAAAGTTTGGAAGCATGCTTTCTATTTATCAATGAGTACAGAAAAATAAATACTTGAATTTCAAATAGAAAGGCTTCACCTAGTTCCCACTTAGATTGATAATTTTCATGGAAGGGAATTATTTGTGTAAAGATGAATATGACTGACAGATCTGCATTTTTATGTATCTGATATTTATATCCAGAGATTTGTGACCACTCACTGGTACTTAGAAAATTTATACAAGTATTGGACAATGCATATGGCGTCTCTAGAGATAATTAGAGACGGTATTGTTTTATGGAGACAATATGAAACCAATTAGAAAATGTATGATTTGTTTCCTGAAGAATAAGTTCTTTCTCCAAATACTCAAATATAAGATAATCAAGTATGTGTTTTTATCCCTTTTGTCGATTCAACTTAGAACTAGAAATAATACAGCAAGATCGCTTTTAGTTGCATGTGATTGTAAAGATAGAGCAATGCTCAACTTAATTAGGAATTTGGTTCGAATTTGAATAAGAATCTACTCTTCTGAAAATTAAACTGTGTCAAACCTATTCTGTTTGGGTTTTTTAAAGCATTTTATAGCAGTGTTTGTTTACATTTGAAATGAAACTTCCATTATATGTATTTTATTCACAATATCATAGAAATCTACAAATATGATTTTAAAAAAACAATAAACGAGCTTCATGCGCCTACTTAGCTGAAATAGTTTTTGAGTTCCATGTTTACAAACAAACATGATTTCATAAAAACAATTTTCGGGTTCGAACTTATCCTAGATCAAGATAATAATGAAAAATTCTGCAATTTCACAGTACAGAAAATATTGCTTAACTAAGAGTGGTATTATTGCTTTTTTTATTTATCGGTTAACCCGTTCACTGCCATGTTCATCTATATTCGGATAACAGTGAAAGTCAATGTTCTGTGCAAAATTCGATGCGAGGAGAATCATGAATAACCGATATTGAATTTGTAATCCAATGTATGCGAGAATATATTCTAAAATTTTTAATAGAATAACATATTCTGACATTATTAGCAGGTGTATTATACTTAAGAAGAAATGATCCCTTTTACTCCACATGCTGACTTAGTATGAATTAGAAGTTGTAATGAAATACCAATAGGTTTAAGTTAAATATCAATAAAAACCATTACTTATATGTAAAATAATTGTATTTCTAGATAGTTACTCCATTAAGAATATTAATAATTTAAAAATATTTAAAAAATGCTAATTAAATTTTTACATCAATTTTACATGAAAACTTATTTAAAAGCTCATTTACAAGCACATCACTTATTATAGCATATCAGTTAACTTATGAATGCTTAATTCCTCAGTAAAACTTTTATCAGCGATTTAAAATCTGAAAAGCAATTGCAAATAACTAGAAATAAGAAAGTATGTATTTTTGTGTAGAAAAGTAACTTAATTCTGAATACTAGGTAATTATATAAGTAACACAATTATGTTGGAATTAATGTATTGAGACTACAATACCCATTATATTTTGAGGACGATGGGAAATTATTAGGATCAGAGAAATATTAAAAGTGACCTATAAAATTTTCTGACTGAATGCCTAAAGATATAGATTGTAAATATATAGACATATTTTAATTCCTTCATGATTAAATAAATTTCGCTTAATTTTAAAATGCAATTACTTATATGACTTTTACATTATAAGTCCTTTTTCTTTCTCACGTACAATAAACCAGAAATGTAATATTTTTATAAGATGCCTGCAAAGACTCAAAATAGCAAATTGATAAAAATAGCTTTATTTTCATTTCAGTTACAATTTTATTTGTCCCTTGAATTAACCTCTGTTTGATATAATCGCAAAATTTTAACACACTTGGTTGCACAATATCTACAATTTTTATACTCTTCTTCTTCTGAATTCATTTTATTGATAAAAGAAGTTTTATCAGTTGGTGAATCTAATTCTGCGTAAATTAATGCATCATCTAACAATTTCTTTTCAAATTCTGTCAGTAAAAAATTCAAAACATCAACATCATTTATACTTGTCAATAGTACTTTAATTTCTTCTTTGTTGTAAGGTAAATATTTACCTTCGTCCATAAGTTCAGTAAAATTTTCACAAAAGCTTCTCAGCGTTTTAGTTTCCTTAAACACGTTCTTATAGCATCGTTCATATATTGCTATAAGACATTGAGAAGCTATTTTTGCAAAGGTAAAGCACTTTACATCAGTAAAAAGCTGAAAAACAGTTGCAATAATCAAAGTGCATACCAGCATAAAATGTAAGCAAGTCGGGTTTGTAGATAATTTCACGCACCTTGACATAATAGCTTTCATCTGCATATCGAAAGAACAGTACTTGTCTTTATTTAATATTACCAGAATAACTGAATGAAATTCTTCGTTAAAGTTTTCTAATAACATTTTAATAACCTTGCATACATCTAATGGATTTTCAAAATGGCTGAAGTAATTTAATTTAGGATTATCAATGCTTTGACTTGTAGCAAATCCCAAGCATAAGGAGTCAGAAAACCTTTCGATACAATATGACATTTTAAACCGAAAATTAAAAAGTAATCTTCTTATTAAAAGAATAATTCGGAGAAAGAAGATCCGTGGTTTTGCACTGCTACAGCTTCATAAAGTTGCCAATCATGAAATTAATGTTGCTTATTGAGATTTATTTCTCTAACTCATACTAGGCTGGTTGTGCCTCTAATGAACAAGAAATATATAAATAATAATAGTAAATAATTCGAATAAAGTACTAAAAAATATAAAAATATCTATGCATATATATTGGAATACTAAAACTTTAATCTAGCAATCAACTTATATGCCGAAATTAAAATATTTTTATTTTTAAAAGACAAAGTAGAAGTAGTTTAATTTATCATTTTTATACAAAGAATAATTCTAACTCTTGAAATTTTAAAATAACGTAATATATTCGAAGATTTCTCATCTTTCTCTCTTCGAAACAAAGAGATTTTATTATGGTTTATCGTGTCTTAAAAGTTTTAGAAGAATGGCATCATTTTTTTCAATTTGGTTAAAAACGCGAATTTTTATTCGATTCTTCGATTGTTTCTCAGGAGTATATCATGGGACAATCCTTTTTCAAAGATATTTGGCTTTTGGACATTTAATTCTAAATTTATTGATTAATTAAAGTGTTTATCCATTGATTTAGATTTTTTAAAACAAAGGAACGTTCTTGGACAAAAATCATTTCTTGCTCTGTAGATAATCTTTACAGTTTGAACCTCACAACTCAGCAGGCTTAACTTTTCTTAATAAAATAGGTAAGTGATGGGAATAGGAAATGATTCAATTTAAATACCGTTTTTTTATTAATCGCTTTTGTTTCTTTTTCCATCTTAAATTATTTAATAAAGGACTGAAAGTGAAGGCAATGAAGGAAACACAGCGTGCGCCAAAGAAACTTACTAGTTTCAATAAATACAAACATACTTCAGTTATTGTTTTAATTCTTTCTTTTTCTTTGAGAATACTATATCCCAATTTTTTTAAACAGTTTTAAAAAGGACATCGGTAAAATGACGACCCCCATCGCGCATACAATGATTAAGTCGATTATGAAGTTCGTGTCACACTTCACATGCATTTTGACGGGCAACAAAATCACAAAATCGTGTTCAGTTAATTCTTGCACAACAGCCAATTTATAGTGATGAAATTGAAAGTCTTGATGCAGAATTCGTCGAAGAGTGGTGTCTGAAATTCCCGGAGAAGCTGCGTGCTTGCGAGGATAACGCTGGAGAGAAAGCAGAACTGACTGTCTCACTCTTCCGACTTCGTCCGAAGTTCTGATGGTCCATTGATGTCCATTTCTGGGTTTAGCAACACTCCTGAAATGAGTTAACCCATGACAGAATCGAATAACAGCCAGGAACGGGTCTGTGAGGAGGAATTTTAAAGCAGACGCGGATGCACGTTGCGTAGAACAAGTGAGCGACAGAAAAGGAGCTCTCGATGGCGTAGGCCCGTTGTTATCTAGATTAGAGCTTAATGGCAAGTATCTGAAAGGAGAAACCAACACGGTGATTTTTCCCTTCAGTAGCATTACCTATAACTCCTTTACCTACCCAACTGACCGCTGAGGAATTTTTTCAAATAAGTAAGTTTGTCTGGCGCATCCTGTCGATTGAATTTGGAAGTATAATGACTCTTGTCATTTCGAAAGGTTAGAATAGCCGTTTCTGGTTGTGCTTTTAGTCTAGTATATCTAAATATCTCATATTAAATAAAAGAAGTTGAAAGGACTGACTACTGCGTAGGGATAGCCTGTTTGGCCGGTGTAATCCCCCTGTTGCTTCGCATTCAAATTGTTATGTTCAACATAATTGACGTAATTGTGTCGGCGTCCTCAATTGCAAGCCCTGGCATTGTCTTGTTGTTTTTTGTCTTCTCCGTTATCTGTGTGACCTTGATTCGAATCCTGGTACGGGTATGGTTATTATTCGTTGAGTAGTATGTATATGCCCTTCTGTAAAAAGGGGTTGTACAAGCGAATGTTAAGCACGAATTAGTTAAGTCATATTCTTAACCCTAGTCGGGGCTACTGAAAAAACAAGGGAAGCTAATTTAGAGTTAAATCACTGACGGAAATCTGTCAGAGAACTTGTAAGGTGCCATAAGTATCAATAACAAAATAAATTACTTGCAAAACATGTAGGTTCACTCTTAAAAGTGCCATGACTTGAACAAAAGAATCTCCATTCCCTTGTGTGATTCAACTGCTCTATAGTGAGTCTCTTAGTTCAGACCAGACGAATTTGGCTTCAAAATATCAGCCGCTTTGCAGGTACTTCTTTCCATTGTGAGAGGATCGGTCTCTGAATGAAAATAATCTATAGAAAAAGAAAATCCTCAGCTTTTAAATGTGTAATTTTGTTCCTTTTATTTAAGTAAATTACTTATATTTATTTATTTAAGAAAGTTTAACAGTTCTGTAGATCAGACTAATAATAATATTTGTATGTATACACTCTATATTTCGATTTTTTCATATTTTAATATTATGTCTGTTAATTAAGTCTCATTTTGCTGAAAGTTAACTCACCAAATCTAAGTAAAATTATCTGGGTAAAGACACCCAATAATACTTGAGTTTTACTCAAATAAACATAATATGATTTGAAATATTAGGTATACTGATACATTCCGATAATGGAGAGTTTGAACATTTCGACCAATGACTGATTTGGCAAAGCAAAGTGTATACAAATCGAAAATTTTTTTAAATGTTTTTTTTTATTTGTAAAATGAGAGTATCTATCGTGATAATTTGCTTCACATTTAACACCTTTGAAGTAGAAACTGGCTACAGACTGACTCATTATAACATAATAAGTTAGTTGAGATAAGGATGAATTTCTTCAGTAAGCAGATTTCGTAATTAGTTAAAGCTTGCTATATTAGGAGAGAATTTTTTTTTTTTGCTTGAGACTATCTTTAACCTGGCAGTGTGAGAAAAAATGAATGAATACATATTTCGTCTACTTCCAAGGGGTTTAACTATATAAAACTCAATGAATCTATCCTTTTTTTTTCCAACATTGCTATTGAATGGCTTGGCTTATTCTTTCAAAAGCAGTGCAAGCAAGCTTCCCATTCCAAGGGAAAAAAATATTTAGGTATTACAAATATTTTCTAAATTGTCATCTGGTGAGCAGAATCAAGAAATAAATAACAAATATCAGTTAAGAACACTACAGATAAAGAAAAAAAACAATAAACTTTAAAGTTTAATTAATAAAAGGTATTACGAAATTGAAATTCTCGTGCATGAGCGATATTTTGAACATATTCAGGTAAATTATTTTATTATGTATTGGTTGGCACCCGGCGCATTACTGCCGCAGAAGAAACAATCTTGGAAACACCGGTTGAAATTTGAAATAGTTATCTTGTTTAATTAAGAATGATAGGAAGAATATTAATTTTCTTATCGACGGGGAATACATTCATTGAAATGGAAGGGTATATAAAGGAGAAGCATAAATAGTATTTATTCTATTTTTATTATTCTATTCTACAAACAAATATTTATTTTTTGTAAAAACTTGTAAAGATTCGTGTTCTTTCAAAATGGTAATAAAAAAACTACTTACTATAAATCCTGATTTGTTAATATCCTTGCAGTATTCTCAAATTTAATATTAGAAAATGTGATTAAAATATTTTCTTTTAAAATTACTTAAACATAGAAAAAATAGTTTTACTATTAAATCTTTAATACTGTTGAAAAGATGTATATTTAATTAAGATGGCGCAAAATTATTTGCACTATAACATTTTCGGAAGTTACTGCAAAAAACGCTAAATATTTATTAAATGTTTGGTTGCAATTTAAAACTAAACATATAGGATTGGTTTCCGTAAAACTTTCTCGCATACTCTCTAATAAAACTATTATCTCAGAGAAAGACTTACATTGCATTTACGTAGAATAGCTCCAATATATTAACTTCTAACTTGAATTTAGCATCTTTACTGAATCTGATATGTCACCTTCACGAGTTATTTGGTGGTTAATCCATGGTTAACAGTTAGGTAAACATATCTGAAAATATTTTTGTACTTTAAATGAATATATTATACCTGTAAATTTCTTGTAAGTAAGCAATTATTTGTAGAAGTTTAATAAGAATCTGATGAGCAATACTGCAGCGCATAAGAGACATACAGATAAACATTCATTTTTATTAATATAGATATTTTATTAATTATATCACATATTAGATAATTTTGCTATGCTTATAACATCGCGTAACGGCAAGTAATAAGCTGTCGAAGTTTTATTGCAATCGGATGAGCGGTACGGTAGCGCATATGAGACATATAGACAGACATTAATTTTTATTTACACAGATTTTAAAGATATTTCCCAGAGATAACAGCTACTGCGCCAGTGTAAAGCAATAGTGGTGTAATTATCTCTTTATCAATAAAATGTTCACTTTTTAAAAATTTCATCTGCCCAAATAAATATTTATCTATAATTGTTTAAAAGGAACTTTTGGGTGACAGTTATTATAATAATACGGGAAACTGTGTACTTTTAAAGTTCCTATAAAACCAAGTAGTTTGAAATTTATAAGATATTAATTTTTCTTTCGCATTCAAATAAAATCCCACAACGAAAAGAAGCCGGTTTAGACAGAAGTCCAGCTTCATTTTCAATCACGATTTATAATTTGAACAAAAATATTAAATCTTTGCAAGACAGATTTCTGAGATTCGTTTAACAAAGCAGGAATAGATCGATCAGTTCGTTTTTATTTTCATGAAATGTTTTCTCCTGCCATTTGTCAATAAATCTTCAATCAACCAACCATCCTTCCATATATTGACCACCTTTTGCTCACAGGAAATATTATTATGTTCTTCGATGCATTTCAGCAACAACTAATGTTCGACCCAACTTTGGCACAAAAGTTTAATTCGTGGATTTACGTAGATTCTTCCACTTTTATATCTTAGTTAATATCAGGAAAAAATGGGATATTTTTGATGGAATCGCAAATGAGGCAAGATGAGGAAAGTGCAATTTACTCTGAGGAAATATTCATCAGCTTTAAGATATTCTGCCATTATTATTAATGAGAAGGTCTTTCGACGGAGTGACATCCTGCTCATATTCTATCTAAAATTTCAATGGTGGTTAATAAATACCAGGCATGCATCAAAGTTGGGACAAAATATGATTTCATCTCGTGTTTGAGAATATGCGACAACCAGCATGAATATATATAGCCTATTTAGAGATAATTTTTAAATCTAAGTTTTTTAGTGCGGTAAAGCATATGTTTTGAAATCCATTTAAATTCATTTTCAGAATATAAAAGACCAAAAAATGCATGATCACTAGAAAATACGACTTAGATATTTTGATAAATATCCTTTTTATATAGCTTCTCCGAGTGCGGGAAAACCAATATTTGTCACTGTGTTTTTTTTTATCTATCAAATCAATAACTTGAAAATATAAAAAAAATAGATAATGAAATTCTGTATGTAATCTTTGGAACAAATTTGTAGATTTTTATCATTTTTTAGATAAAATTAATTTGAATTGGAGATGGTAATCTAGTTTTTTTTAGAAATGCAATGTTTTTATCTAGCAAAGTACTGGATACAATTTAATGCATTGGTATTTTTTTTTATTTATTTAGAAGTTATTTATGTTTGCTGAGTTTGATAAATCTCAGCATTTTTTTTCAGCACACAGAAAATTTATTTCGATTTTACTTCTTCCTTGCACTCCATCATCGGCATAGAGAATGTGATGGCTGAATCTCGGAATATTTATCAGAAATCCATGCTTAAAATACATAGCTTCAAGCAAAACCAAAGTAAGTTAAAGTATCCGACTACGATCGAAGGAGATATTTTAAAAAATTGGATTTTTTAAAAACTATTTAAAACTATGGTTTTTAGATTATTGTCAATTATAATAAAAATACTACAAATACAACACAATTATTTGAAAATATAATATATTTTGAGAAATAGGAAATTTTCTATTCTATTTTAATGAAATTTAAGCAAAACAGTTAATACTCTTCACAAAATTATTATGCAGCAATTCTATTTTCTTTCTAAGCAAGTTATAGAATACAATGATCAAGGAAATGAGCAAAAATCTAAGAAAAATCATGAGATGCAAAGAAGTTATGTTGAAAATATATTTATCATTTTTTTCCATAAATTCCCAACTTAATTTTTCTAAAAATACCTATAAATGAAAAAGTATTTTTTCTAACAACAAAGCTTTTGTTTCATTCCAAGCCCAAATTATTTAAAACACATTCTGGAATTTTTTTGTAAATACCTCCATTAGATTTTGTGATATTATGTTTACTTTGGATAATTTTTATGAATATTAAAGTTTTGAGAAAATGGGAGTTGAAGACAAATTAGCTGAAAGATATGTGGGCCTGGATGATAAGTCAGGCCTTCCTTTTCCTAGAAAAGGTGAACTGTTTTGGCAAGAGGAAAGTCTGATATACAAGAAATAACAATAAAAAAGAAACTCACTAATGTGGTCGATAATCAGTGTTTTTAATGTAGTCGGATACCTTAATAAACTGATTTCCGTTTTCTCCCGTTTTAGCGATAGTGTGCTGTTTCCGGTATAAAGTCCTCATGATTCTGGTGTGAGAAACTACTGATTCCGGCAATGAATCCTGATTCTGATGCGAGAATGTGTTATTCTGTTGCTGATTAGGATGCGATCTGTTAATAATTCAAATTTATGACGTATGCTCCAAAATATTTCTGGGGCCCATAAGAAAACCATCTAACTATCTAAAATAAAATAGTATTTCCAATAATACGAGGGTTAATCCGAAAAAGTTGCGAGCAGCAGCATTTGAAAAGTAGAAATTATAGATGGGTATATCGTTACCCAGATAGATCACACTAATTGTTTAAACCGATCTTTCGAGCAGATTATGTTAATTCAGAGACTTGAAACAGTGACAATAATGGCAAAACGTCAAGAAAAGTGATATGAGCCGTTATACGATTTCTATCGACCATGAATGCGTCTCATCGGGCATTCACCGACAAGCCTTCGAAGTGTACTCGAAGGAACGAAGTAATGAGCAGACAATAGGTTTTCGAATTGGTGTTCTTTTAAACCGGGCAGAGATATTGCAGGAAACGTTTTGGTGGGAAGTCTGGAATTATCCCACGTACAGGTTCACAGTGACTATTTCCTTTTCCCTACATTCAAGAACCACTTATACAAAACAAGATTGATATCAGATGATAATGTTAAAAAAAGTGATAAGAGCTGGCTCAATATCCATTGACCTGATTATTATAAATATGTGTTAAACAAGTTGATCCAGTGGCGTGATAAATGCCACTACAGGTTTGGTGTTTGTGTAGAGAAGGGACCACCACAAATGTTTCTTAATTATATTTGTGACATGTGTTTATTATTAATAGCGCAATTTTCCTTGATTTGCAAACTTTTTAGATCACCCCTCGTGCATTAAATTATTATTACTTTGTGAATTTATTTCACCCAAATGAAATTGTCTAATTTGCCAAAGTTATTCTATGTTAAAAACCTCTCTAAACAGAATTTAAAAATTATTTTTATCGTACTGAGTGAAAATTTAATTGTTTCCGAATTCCATACTTCTGTTTAAAAGACCCCAATAAGCTTAAATGTAACTGTGGTAACTCCACAAAAAACGAATTCATTCAATATCATTAAATTGAAACTGTATTCGCTTATGTTGTTTCTAAATTTCGAGACAAGATAAGAATAAAAAAATCCCACAACACTTACAAAAAATTATTTTTAAGTGGGCAAGTGCTTAATGCACATTCTTTGTCATTAAAAGGATAAAAGGCAGTTTTCGTGAACACATAATGAATTTTCATAAGTGGTCATAAAATCGTACTTAAATTACAAACCATTAAAATTCTACATCACAAATCATAACACATGCAATCAAAATAAAGCACTTTCCTCTACTAAGCGACTTCTTTTGTTATTCACTTCTGGCTAATATTTTTGTTTTCTACTTTTTAAACAACAGCTTTTAGTATTTTTTTCCTTTAAAAAATGCTTAGAGATGAAATGAAATAAAAGGAGTTAAACTTTCATAAAAGAAGTTTGCTCCATTCATGGAAAAACTGAAAGAAAAAAATCAGTCTTTTGTAAATTATCTTTAATTCCAGGGAAATACTTTTGCTTTTGTGTAACTCGTAACAAAGAAAATACTACACATTTCCTAACATTTATTCCCCTATTACTATCCGATTTCTGAAAAGGATAATAAGGAAAAAAAAATGTTTGGTTTTTTTTTCTCTGTCAAACTCTAACAAAAAAATTGATATAATTTTTAAGGCAATCTGTTTATGTGTTATCCTCAGTCTCAATTTCTTTTCGTGAGTATTTATTGAACTTTACTTTCTTGTTTTCATGCAAATATTTATAGTTTTTGTTCCAAACTTTATGTTATTTGTAACAATATATAATTAAATTATTAAAATGTTTTTTATTCATCCACTCAAACACATGCTTTTAAACTTTAGAGGATGACACTTGATTTTAATACAGTTTTTCAAATATTAATTTATTAATTAAATTAAATCAATTTTTAATATTTTAAATAGAGTTGTAGCATGTGCAACGCAGATTGAGATTAACAGGCAGTAGCTTAATCTGTAAAATACTAGAATTTCAGTATTTTTCACGTGAAAGGGAAAATGGCGATTTCAATTCCTGCTAAAATTAATAATTTTCACACTTAATATTTTCTTGATAATTATTTAATAAAAAGAAACTGAATTAAAAATATTATTCGTTAACCTAAATAGTAATTGAATTGAAAAAAATTATATTACTTGTTTATACAGAAGTTAATAATAGAATTAAATTCTTGAATCTCATCTGGATTTTCTAATAATATTAAGCAGCATAATAAGCAGCATTTTTCATACATTTTTATGTACCTTTAAATTTTGCTCATTTTATTTTTGAGAGAATGAGAAAGGCTGAAATTTAAACTTGAAAATCTTTTATTTCAATTATATAGTGAAATTTTTTTCATTAACCAATCCTTAATACTGTTGAGAATCATATACAGTTTAAAGATTTGGGTGTTTATTCTTTAATATTAAATACATAAAAAACAAAAACGAAATTAAGGAAGATCGAATTATTTGATAGAATTCTGCATGTTGCTGCCACTAAATTTTTGCAATTATAGTTTATTTACCTTTACATTTCTTTTCAAAATAGTACCTTTTAGAGCACGTATGGTTAATCCCTTTTGAGGTAGGAAATTACAGTTTTTATTTTATAAAATTTTTAATATCTTTTTTGATGCTGTGAAATTTTTTAATCGGATAAAGTTTTAATAAAACGCAAAATTACCA
>JAPMOQ010055289.1:645435-678384 GCA_026543055.1 Argiope trifasciata | reverse complement strand
CGATAAATATTGGATAAAGCGAATTTACAAATATTTCTTAATGCATTGACTATAAAAACATTAGTAAATAATCGCTAAATCATTCTAATCCCATAATTAATATTTGTTATTAATTATGAAATTAAAAAAATGTATTAAATTATGACTTACTTACTAATATGTATTTGGTTAATTTTGAAAAAATAACTGGTTTGATATAATTTGATTTATTGTAACAATTTCGTATTTGAATCCTTAATTTTTTTTTCTTTTTCTTTTATTGTCTCAAGTAAAAAAAAATCTATAATTGAAATTCAATTCAATTAAGTGTTTGAAATTTTTTCAGTGAGCTAAAAGTTATCATCTCAATAAAATTAGGAATGAATATGCAAAAATATTAATTGGAAATTTTTTAAGAGAATAGTAAGAATGACAAAAATCAGACACTTTCTAAAAGGTCATCCATTTTTGAGAAATATATATATTTTTTAAAAACTTACCTAGATGCTCAAAATTCGATGCCTGATTCTACTAAGTTCATTTGGAGGATTCTTCAAAAATATTTCGTGAGCATATATTAAAATGCGAATGAGAATAAATAAATTTTTAAAATTTAATAACAATTAATGGGGTAGCGGTGGCCTGGTGGTAAAGTCTCGGCTTCGGAACAGGAGGGTTTCAGGTTCGAGACTCTATTCCACCGAAGAACCATCGTGTGAGGGGGTCTCTTGCATGTTAAATCTGTCAGGCCAAACGTCCTGCCACTGGTGTGGTGTGGAGAGGGGGTGCCAGTTCAGGTGTCGTCCTCGCCATTTGATCTTGGTTTAAAATTAAGAGGTATGTCCCAAAATAGCCCTCGTGTTGCTTTAAAAAACTGGACGTTAATATAACTTAATTAAATTTTAATGATTTTTTAAAGTTTTAAAATTACAACAAGTGGTACATATATATATATGTGTTTATTCTTCACACCTGCCTCTAGAGGGCACTTTGAGGCGGAGCATTTGTATAGTTTCCAGATGCCTTTCTGTTAGTAAGCAAGACATCACTACTCTGAGACGTTTCGCTAGCCGACATGAAACTATGTAATATTTCATTTTTCCATATTAAGTATGAGTGTGTTATTTGATTTTTCGTATATCTTATGATGTAGAATATATAAGAAAATCTCAAAAAAATATGATTCTCCTCTTCTTCATTTCTGAGCAGTTTTTATATAATTACAGTAAAACAAAGTAAATTTTGATGAAATTTCTGAAAAAAAAATGCATATAGAATTGCTTTAAGATGTTCAATTAATACCAATGTTTAGCATTACATCGCTTCGAATATAGGAAATCCAACAATTATTAACAGTGCGAAAATGTTCTATTTTACTTCTCTAATATTAGATACTTCAGACAAGATACTTTTTCGTATGGTAGATATTGATATGTTTTAATATATTTAAAAAGCCTTTAATTTTCTCAAATGGACTCCTTAAAAAATTATATAGCTCAACAAATTTCATTTAATATTAATCGTTAATAGTTATAAACAAGTAAATATTCCCCAATGAATTTCTTTCTTTTTTCAACGATTTCATTCTGATCTTTATTTTTTTTAAATATACAATATCTTTCACATTTGCAATGAAATATTG
Organism: Argiope trifasciata; assembly: GCA_026543055.1. Classification (NCBI taxonomy): domain Eukaryota; kingdom Metazoa; phylum Arthropoda; class Arachnida; order Araneae; family Araneidae; genus Argiope; species Argiope trifasciata. Next base: position 676,763 of record JAPMOQ010055289.1, on the reverse strand, counting down.
CCCAATTATTTTCCCATTATTTCCTGTTTTTGGCATGTATTTCTATTACCCATTTCAGAATCTTAAACTGCTTTTAAAGAAATATAAAGTTAATGATCTGAAATTTATTATTTCTAAATCGAAAAAAAACGCAGCAATCAAGCTTTTTAATGATATATGATTTCCGATTTTCAGCCTGCACTGTAGACATTATTAGATAAACGAAATATTTTCTGAAGCATTAAACATTACATTATTCATGTCTTAAAACAGACAAAAAATGTAATTTATCTTTTTGCATGTTAAGATTTTTTAAAAACATCTTTATATTATATCAGTTTCAATTCTACGATATTTTTCCAATTCATTAGTACTAACGACAAGTAATGTACGAAAAGGAAAGGTAATCATAGCGTTTCTATGTATTTCAGTAAGTAAGTTAATTTGAGAACTAGTGATTTTATAAAAATTTGCTTGAAGGATTCGAATAATGATTTGTTTCGAATGAATTGGTTCGAATATCAAAAAGCAGCATTCGATACTTATTAGTATTTTTTTAAATCACAACATTACTAACAATGTTCAAAAATATTTTATCAGACTAAGATGAAGATTAAGCTGGAACAGTAATCAATGGAGCATACTTTCGTTGTACTCAATTTTGTTTCCTTTCATTACTTTTTGTTTTGTAAAAAGTGAAGAAAGAAGAATCAGTGTATTTATTATTATTAAGAGAGAGTAAATGTGTAATACCACATATTAATACAAAAATAATTAATGAGTGATATGTCTTACCTTAATATTAATCTGCGCTGCGTTATTTATTTAAAAGATCTGCCTAAAATTTATTATAAAAACTTTGGATCACACAAAAGTAGGAATTATGTGTAAAGGGAATATGGTACATTCTTTTACATTTTAACAGTGCGAATTATTAATTTCGGGTATGATCGTCAACAATTACAAAAATAAATTTAACTTTAAATAAAAAATAACAAGCTATTTTCATAAGCTTAATTGAATTTTTACCATAATGTAACACAGACAGAAGGGGTGAAAACCGGTTTTGTTGCAGCATTGCCCAACTTCATCTGGTAAGCCAACTTCTGAAAATATTGGATCACCTTGACACTATTTGCTGCTCTCCACTTTAGAGAAGATATTCTCATAAAACTAGATTACAGTATCACTCTGAGAAATTTCTTTAACCATTAACTGGGGAAGTATGGTCTGTAAGACTTTCGATCAACCCTATGCTTAGCTCAATTGAATAGATCGTCTCTGTAGCTTTATGTTTTTTGACCTCTAATACATATGAATTTTTTAAACCGGTTTCAGAGAATCTGATTCGCCTGAATTTTAAAAATATCCAGGCGGGGCTAGAAGCTTCTAGATCAATCAGAAGCATTTGAGCATATCTCGGCTCCTAACGTATGGATCTATCCATTTTATCGCCAAAGTCTCCAAATTCTTCGCTAAGCTCTGGTATCTCTGATGCTACAACCGGGAACAGTCCAATACAAACGATTGTAAATCTTTATTTCTTACAATGACGTTATGTGTGTGGGAAAGCAAAATTACAGGTTAGAAAAAATGCATTTATTTTTATGATGTATTTTTATGAGCTAAGCAATAAAGAAAATATTTTAACTGTAAAAGAGAACTTCTAACTAATGACTGAAACGTTTTTGAATCTTAAATTCTTCGGAATTCAAACAAAATGATGTTCGAATATTAAAATATAAACAAGGAAATGAAATTTTTCATCTGATATTTATGATGAGATCATTTCCTTACCTAATGATGTTCTCGAGTATTTGAATTAAAAGTAATTCCTAATAAATGAAATTTTATAAATATATTGTGATTCATGTTTATTTCAAAGGGAAGCGCTGAATTTTTTGTTACCTAAATTAACATTGTGAGTGTAAGAGACAGCTTCGATAGCAATACAAAGAGTATTGCATTTTAGTATCAATGTCAAGAAAAAAATGTTCTGTATTGGTGTTTTGCTTAAAGATGAAAAAGCTATCAACCTCAGTGTAAAGACGAAAGTTGTGGCTAAAGCACGCATCATTTTGGGTTTTTTTTTTACAGACACGGCAAAGAATCTAATGAGCGAGCAGACTCCACATACCTTCCATTTCTAATCATGTTCTTCGTCAATAAAATACTTTAATCCAATTAGATAATTAAATAAAATTTCATAGATTGACAATACGTAATGTATCTATTTATTTGAAAAAAAATTATTCGCCTTGTTTAATAAATGATAGAATTTTCTTGTTGTTCCTGCCAAACCCATTTTAGTTTTAATTGTCTGGAGCTCCCCGGCTATGGCATACCCTGGGACGTAGTCGTCAGACTTCTAATATAAGTAGAGATCCAGAACAAGGAGACCCAATTTTCAAGCAGAATTTTTATAAGTTGATAAATCGAATGCCGTTCGCTCACTTTTAAATAAAGGTATGATATTTCTTGCACAAAAGTGGCAAGAAAAATCATACATTTGGTGGCACCCTTGGCGGCACCAAAGTCTCGTGTAATTTTATCATCATCACTTCACATTTATTATAAATGTAAATCAAAATCTTAGGATTGCCATATAATAGGACATCTAAGTAGATTAAATAAATTTAGATTAGTAAGTGGTAAAAAATATTGCTCAATGAATAACTCTAGTTGATTAATAAAGTAATTTTTATACTTACAAAACGTTCTAAAGAAAAATTTCTGTATTCGTTTCCAAATTAAAAACATTAGTTATTTAATTATTATTTATTAATTTCATGTTTTAATATTCTTTAGTTTAAAATTGAGCCAAGTAGTTTCATATTAAAAATTCTCATTTCATTTGATCAAACTCGATTATATTCGCTTACGTTTGTCCCGAATTTCAAAAAAAGGCCTTTAAATTAAAATAAATAGTAATGAGCGGGTGCTTTACGTGTATTCCATATCATTAAATATATAAAAAGGTTTTGCAAAAACATAGTAAATTTTCATAAAATCGATGCTTTTTTTTCATGATGAATTTCCACAAAATCATTCTTAAATTGCCGCCACTAAAATTCTACATGACAAATCAAAACACATGCAATTAAGTTAAAACACTTTTCTATTGTGAATGCATCTTTTGTCACTTAAATCCGGCAATGTGTTTAAACAAATGTGCCGAGGTTTTCATTCTTTGAGAAATGTTAAAATACTACTGAATGAATGAAATGAAATAAGTTCGTCTTTTACAAAAAAGATTTGTGTTGTTCTTTTTTAAGGCACTGAAAACTTTATGATAATTGTTTTTAATTCCAGGAATTTGCCCTTTTTTTTAGTCAATTTCAGTAAATAATTCACTTTTTATTTTTTTCTGTTCTTTATTCTACAATCCACCACATTTTAGAAGAGATAAGAAAGCGAAGAAAAAAAGCATTGTTTCATTTTCTCCACCTCGGCGCATTTGTTAATAAACAAAGAAAAAATTGGAGATAAAAGCACTTAAAAAAATTTAAACTAAGCTTATGCCTTATCCGTAGCCAGCAATTTCATTTTTCTGTTAACTTATTGAGTTGTTATTTTTTTTAAAGTTTAGAGTAAATATTTGTAATTGCTATTTCAACCTGTATCTTTATGTACAAAAATATAATTTTCTCAGAATATTGTTGTGGTTCTACGGAAGATGTTTTAGTTATCTTCTTACTTGTTACAGTTTTTTACAAGAAAGTTATACATGATTTAATTTTACAATCACATTGGAAATTAAACAGTACTATTACAGAGCATCATAATTCAAATTATTTTTGAAAATCTGTAAATCCTTGTTTGAAATATTACATATTACATGCTTTTAAGTTTTGCTCATTTCATCCTAGAGAAAGGGTAATTGATTAGAGAATAAAATGTCCCGTGATAATGTATTTTAATAGCCTATGTTTGTATTTTCGAAGAAAAATATAAAAGCATAATGAAAAAAAAAATAGCTATTCTGATTTGAATATTTGTATATGAAAATTTCAAACATTGATTTTCAGAAAACCTTTACGATGATCGTATAAAAAAGATCTAAATAGTTCTTTAACGGTTATCAATGCTTTTTTCGTAAAGACAATACTGGACAAAACAGAACATGCAGCAAACAGAAACGAGATTCTAGTAAGTCAAAACTTCCCCTGTTCTTTCAAAGATTCGAAAGCTCTCAGTGTCTTTGCATATGCATTAGGATACGTTTATTTTGTCAAGTTAGAACAGAAGAGGGAAAGAAGAGATGGTAGATGGTAGAAAGGGAAAAAAATTGCTAATAACCCTAAAATAGTGGGAAAAAGATTCTAATAAAATACTTTACATTCGTTATTTTAATGTAAGATGTCCAAAAGCTAAATATTAAATTTTGATTAATGAGTTCAATATATTTTTCTTCAAATTTGATAATTCTCTTTATTGCAAAATAATAATTTTTTAATATAAAGCACCATTTTTTATCAGTTATTGTATGTTTTGACATAATTTTGAAATTAACAATGATAGATAATCCTGCCACTTTTTAATAATATTATATAAAATATTCTTTGAGCCGTACTCAAACGCTCTATAGTCACTTGGACTAGTCATGTCTGCAATCAATATACAATTTTAAATTTGAATTATAATAAAATAGTTCGATCAGGAAAAACACTACAGTTACATATACGCGCGAGAAATAAAATAGCCAAAAATGTATTTAATTTAAAAGAATTCAAAGTCGAAGAATAAAGAAAAATTAATGAAATGAGGAAATCATTCGTACGCGTCTCATTTCTTAGCGAGATAGAATCGTAGAAGAGTGTTTGTCTCGGGATACTGAAATGAAGAGTAGAATTCAGCAGCACACAATCAGCAAATCGTTATTAGACAGCCAAGACTTCAGAAGCTGATTCACTGATATGAAAAAAAGTCCAAATATTTGCGATTTTATGTTGAAAAATGTTCACGTTTGTACGTAACAATTTTTGATAGTAAATTAATTTTATTCTTAAACCTTGACTTTTATCACGGAATTTCCTAGCTTTAGAAAAGATTTTTGTATAAGAATTATATGATTTATCTCTCATTTCATTCTCTGGCAATGTGATTAAAAAAGTATCATACCTATAATCTTTATCTTCAGTAAAAACAATAAGCTCTCCAAATCATAAAATTATATAAACCTCTCACAAAATCTATCCTCGAAATGTAAATATTTATTTTCAGATATCAAATTAAATTTGAATATATCTTTTTCCATAACATTCTCCTCATAGCTTCCTCTAATTTTGAATCATTTTAAAGAAGAATCATTTCATTGTACTCTAAACAATATTTAGCACCTGAAAAATAATTATGGAATTCATACAGATTTATTCTTAATCATAGATTTAATTATATACTACTGAAATTTTTCGTAGTTTCAAAACGTTTTGTAGTAAAAAAATTTGTCAAATCCATAAACAATCTTATTGCTGCCAATTAAACAGATATCGCATATAAACAGTATATCTTAATTTTTTTATATTCTGAGTTAATTTTCCTTATATTAAAGATTGTGAAATATAACTGTGAATTGATTTTAAATATTTTATCTAGTATTAATATGATGAAATAATGTTTATTTACATGTTAAGATTAAAAACTGTGATGTTTTGTGTTTTTTTTTCCTTAAAAAAACTGTTTTCTATCAAAATATTCTTCTTCAATGGGAAACATGGAAAACGTTTTGGATAAAAGAAGCAATTTACTAGCATACTTAACGAATTTCCCATCGTGAATACATAACTAATTAATGTTTGAGCCAGGACTTCCGAAAAAAGGAAATCATTTATGGCTGCAATTCTAAAAATAAAACTCCATAAAAATGATTAGAATATTGAACAGGACAATTATTTAACCAAACTTTCTTACAATGCAGTGATAATTCTAACACTTGTCCTTTAAGAAAAATCGTTTACCATCGAATCCAGCGGCTACATTTCACCATTTATAAAATGATTGATCAATGTTTGGCTTCTTAATGGTAAAAACTTGAGATGGACATCAAGGAAGAAATATGAATATTCATGGAAAGAAGAACATATTCTCCATTTTCGTCGTCCGCTGACATTTTCTACTTTTAAGGCTATCTACTACTGTGCTGACAGTCAGAGATGATAGATGCTAGTAAAATTCTGCTTGCACATGAAGGTACACTGTGAAATTGTCATGTAATGAATTTATATTTTAGCTATTGTCTTGTGATGGAGAAACGGGAGCGTATTTATTTCGTTTGTTTTCTCTTTACTTTCCTGGTTGTGATGAAAACTACTAGCCCCTACCTGTTAAAGTCATTCAAACTTTGTTGAAACACATTTGATGCCGTCTGTGTTGTATTGTTTTAAAATATATCTGGATATCAATTTTGATTTTTTTATTCATTTTTTTTATTTTAAGCGTACATTAAAATGGTGTTGCCACAAAGAAACTTATAAAACTTCTGAAATATTTTTCTTATTGCATTGAATTTATGTATACTTATATTTAAGTTACAAAGTTTACTTCTGAAATATTTCTTGAATTTTCGTGTTGAATCAATGTATATTTAGATTTAGATTACAAAGAAAGGTTACTAGTTCTTATATATATGAATATACTTGATATAGATAAGGACGTGCTTGAAATAGGTTGCATGGAATAGTTATGTAGAAAACCTTCTTGATGTAGGATGGCATATCCTGATAAATTTATTCTAAAAGCTGCAAGTTACATGAATAAAAAATGTTAACAATATCGAACTCATTTGATAGACAAAATATGTGAACGTTTTTCTATGTCATATTAAGTTTTTAATTGCGTAGCAAATAAGAATTTCATAAAACACATTCTAAAGAATTATTTCCATATTTAGAATTTTTTTTTTATAAATTTATATTCTTTTAGGTTTACTTTAATTTTTTAAAATATCTATTTGAATCTATGATAGAACATATGCGGAAAAAAACTTTTATGAATTGAAGAAGAAGGGGGAGGGGACTGGGCTATCTTATAAGAGAATTTCAACATGGAGATGTACATGCGTTTTGAATACTTTAATTAATTATTTAAAAAATTATTATTAAATTTTTAACCCTTTTGATTTATTAAACTGATTTTTAATAAATTGTATACTTCTAGGAATAAGTTTGTCTAGTTATGCTTTGTTTATTTAAGTATTGTCTTTAGAGGCGGTGTGGCTCTTTTTGGGATAAATGAAATAGTTCTATTCCGGGAAATATAATTATTTATGAATAAAATGAATATGAAAAAAATCTGATACCAGTAAGAAAAATGGAATGTTGGAAACTCAATTCCTTTATTTTCATATTGCCTAAAATAAAAAATTAAAATACGCTTTCATTTCTACCAAATTCAGACAAAATCGAGATAATGCTATAAAAATTATTCCATTTGTAAACGGAAACACCCATTTTAAAATGCGTTCAACAATAATGAGATTTAGACGAGGTCAAATTTAGAAACCTTTAAACTCTAAAATGAAGACAAATAATAATTGTACTATTTTCTCCACATATGTTGCATTTATGTGCAATCCCAAAAAACCTTTTTTTTTAAATTTTAAATAAGAGATTAAATGAATGAAATAATCTTGATATATATTATTTTTAGCATTTACGCATCTGAGAATCCTTCATGGAAGCACGGACTGAGTTCCCTGAAACCATTCTGATGTCATGTCTGGATCTCAGATCAGATGCTTGAATAAGACATCATGTCTTTCTGAGGGTCAGTTGAATTTCAGGTGCATCTAACTACCCGGAAATTAACCAATACTCCGGGTTTTATCTTCATTTCAAAGGTTTCCTCGTGTGGTTTGCCAAGGGAATTCTCACAATCTTCTGGTTCCTTCTCTTACATCGAATCACTGTAATTCTAAGTTGAAATATTCTCATCATTTCCTATGCTTTTGGATTCGATCTACATTTCTCAGTTTTTAAAAAATACATATATTGCATCACTTTTAAGTTTCTTTTACTTTTAAGTTGCATATGTTGTTAAAATATAATGGCGGAATTTTAATAAAATCCTACAAATTTGGTTGTGATGAATATAAGAATTTTTGCAATGAAATATTCGTAACAGTTAAATTAGTTTATTACATAATTAATAAAAAAGTTTTCCATTCAAAGATTGATGTTTTAAGTGTATTATTTTTTAAAATTTTAAATTGAGTAGAATATTGAATGAGTAGGGCGTGATTTTATTTTATAAACAGCGTAGGGGGGGGGGGCTTCGTCAATGAGTATGAGAAGCTTCCATTATTTTAGTTAGTTTTTGCCACCCTAGTGGGTACAGGAAACAAGTGGGATGACTGTCTTACCCTATATGACGTTACATGCTTTCTACTGGGAGAGTTGTACCGCTGCCGGTAAAGGCCCTTGGCTGAATGGATCTTTGACACGGTATTTTGTAAAATAAATATTGGATTCGTAGAATATAGAAATCCAAATTTATCGTGTATAATGATTCATTACGGCAAAACCTTAAAATATTAAAATAAACACAAAAATAAAATAAATAAATAAAAATATTAAAATAAAACAAATTCCGTGCGCTAAAACATTAAAATATTTATGTGTGATGTAATCTATTCCGCATTTTAAATTTTACTGTTAAAGAACTATGTTAATATTTGACATGAATTCTTTAATTATTTATAAAAAATTGGCGTTGTTAAAATCCCTAATTCAGGAAAAATCTACAGTATATTATAATATTGCAGAAGTTATTTGTGGAAATTATAATATCTATTAAATAGTATCATATATTTATATGATATTGTATGCACACACACTAATATATATATATATATATATATATATATAGAAAAACGCGAAAACTATTACTAATATTTGTGTTCTTTGAATTCATCTAGAAGTAAAAGGAGTGAAGGAAAGCATTTGGAATGAATTTTAGAAGGAAAAAAAATAGTTTTTTAATACTTGATAACTGATTTACTATTATATTTGTTATAGTTAGTTTCAGTTGCATCCGTCCTGTCAGTGATTCGGTCGAATTCGGAAAATTAAAAGAATGTTATTTCAATTGTTAGCATGTTTTTTCATTTAATACAAGAGTATTTCTTATTTATGACAGTCTTGCATTAATACAGCTCTACTGAAAACATAAATCGTGATTTCATTCATCTTCGAACTTACTTTAAATTGTAACTTACCATAAAACTATGTTTTCAATTAACAGACTCCTTTAACTTCCAGCAAATCATGCGAATCAATATTTGATTTTAAAAAATGGATATGTTTTTAATTCCAAACCAGCAGTGCAATCAAATGTTGAAAATTAACCAAAAATCATTTTTTAATCTTTTATTTACATACATATTGATCGAAGAGGATTTTGTATATTAAAATAACTTGTAGAGAAGTAGAATTTGCTTTAAATATAGTATACGAGAAATGTTTGTAATCGGAGAACAGGAAAAAGCAGTTTATAAACGTTATTGAACTTAAACATTTTTCTTTCTGTATTCTCATACCGATATGTTATCATTTAGGATACATATATAAAACATTCAGGGGAAATATTTGGAATTTAGAAAAAATCTGTAAGTAAACGTTCAAGGATAAGAATATCTCATATGTCATAAATTCTACCACAGTCAGTTGGAGATAACAAGAAGAAAAGAACTACAAATAATTTTTTAACCTTCTTTCACCAATAAGCCATAATAAATGATGCATTTCTATCACTTCTTTTTCTTCATCTTTCCATATTCTATGGTATTTCCTTTCGACTTATGGATGATCGAACGATCCAAAATTATACAAGAAAGAAATTTTCAAATCCATCAATATGTGACTAGCGAAACGATATAAACTTCTTTCATGAATTTTGGATTAAGAATAATGTAAATTCTGTGACATATTTCAATAGAAATAAAATGATCCGGGCTTTTTTCTGAAGTATTTTCGATTTTTTATGACATGAAATAGCTCTTGCATTCTTCTGTTTAGTTCAGAAAATTTGAAAGGTACACAAAACTGTATAAACTTAGAAAGAATATTATAAAATAAAGATAAGAAATAATGAATAAAGAAAGAATATAAATATTATTATTGAACATTAATATAAAGAATATGTTTGGATCGTAAGAAGATGATAATAATTACTTATTTTACCATTTCTTAGTAAAGTATCACCAAAAAGAATGTTTTTTAAATAAATTATCTACATTAAATTGATAAAAATGGAGGAAAAATTCGAAATATAATTCTAACTGCATTTTATAGAGCGTTTTTTTTAATATAATTTTGCTATTTATTTCTTAAAACCTTTTATAAAAAATTCTTTTAAAAGCAAATGTTTTTAAATTAATATTATAATAAGAAGATATAATAGTAATTATTTCCACAGTTCTGAAAATTTCTTTACTTATATGTTTTTATCAATTGGTACATTAATTTTTAACCTTGAAAGAATTTTAAAAATTGAACCATTTGAAAGGGAAAATTGAAATTAATTCTTAATTATACTTATACTTTTTATATCTTTTATAATATAGAAGTATAAAGATTGCTGAGGTTTATGATATATATCTTCTTATAACTGAATCATAAAGATAAAGCAAGGAAACTTAAAGCAAGGAAACTTAAAGCATTAAAAACATTTTAATTTTATTTTTAAAATTTAGAATTAAAAAATTAGAATTGAACACCGTATTTCTTTAAATAATTAGCATTATTTTTATATTTCCTTCTATATATGCGAAGAAAATTTTTAGAATGCTAGAAATAAAAATTTATTTCCCTAAAATATTTTATTTATATTTATTATTTAGTAGAAATAAAAGTTAGTTAGTAGAAATAAAAACAATTCAAATTATAAATCACCAGAAAAATAACAATAAGTCTTTATTCACTGAAGTGAGTGTTTTAATGAAAATACTCATTTCTTGTTATTAATAAAGAAATCGTTTTAGTTAAATTTCATTATCAAATAGATAGTAGAAATTTTAGCTAAAGATTCAAATAACAATTAACTCTTTAATATACCTAGAAACTAAAGTAGACAATTTCACATGCAACAAGGGATACATACAAGAAACAAGGGGATCTTCTAACTGTTTTATCCTCTCCGCTGGAGAAGGAATCCCCATAAAATCCGATTACAGCGTCACAACAGCAAAACTCTTTAATGGAATTATCTTCCATTACAAAGACTTTTTAATACTTCTTATAGGCGTCGTATACCTTGAACAAAGAGGCAAACTTTATCGATTATGAAATTGTTCGGAAATTTTACTCCCCCTAAAGGCTGAAACTTGAATCGAACATCTAGGAAATAAAGTCCCACCCTTTATAATAATAAAAGGGAGGGACTATTTTCCTCTTTCAACGACTATTTCTGCTTTTATGATCATTCGCCTCTATGTAAAGGATAGTCAAACATATTAGATTTTAGTAACATTTACTGAACCGACAGTACATGAAAATAATTGCAGAAATAGTAATGTCAGTAATGTTTTCCATTGTTTTATAACGAACACAATAGAAATCAGTTTTATATCTTATATTCCCTTGTAGTCAATAACAGTAAAAATTATTATTTGGAAATGCTAGGTGATATATTATGTGTTATTTTTATTTTAAATCCGTTTCTTTAAAGTTGCTGAATAACTAAATGCGATTGAAACTATTGTATTATCCTTTAAAGGACAGAACACTTTGTTTTTCTGCATAATTTCAGGAAACTTGAGCTGACGTTGCAATTTCCTTGAAAACATCCACTTTGTTCGGTAAAACAGTACAATAATTTTACAAGAAAATATCCAAAAAAGACACTCCTGCCTATTGCTTTATTTATTACCATAAAACTGTTTATATGTTAACTACAATTTCTTTCCAAATTAAAATATCATGAATACCAAAAAAAATGAAAACTAGAAAAATTAATTTAATAATTGAATGCCAAATGTGATGAAATGCCACATGAAAAATTTAGTAAAGATCACCGATTTTCAATTTAAACCTATGCATTAAAACGAAGAAAATGTTGTATGTGTGTGCCATCGAAGAAACGAAGCATTCTCTCATGCCCAGATTCTCTACTCTGAGTAAATACAGGAAAACTGGAGTCAGTGCAGCATCTTCTGATAAATTTCACAATATCCATCAAGGGCTGGTGAAGAGAGGATTTCTCTCGTCCCCCAATGATTACCTTAACAATGCAGGAATCTATTCCATTATTGTGCTTCTACTATCTTGAATTGCTGACTAACACACAACTTGAGCTTTAATATAACGAAAATTAAAATTTGTAACGTTACTATTTTAGTGAAAAGTGCACTTGTTATTTCTGTTGTAAACATAATTTATTTTAGGGTTTTTGTTAAAATCATTTTCGTTTATGTATCTAAATATTACTTGTTTACAGAGTGTATGAATATATCTTTTGTTCTGGGTAATCAACTCTAAAAACACCATCTAAAATGTAAGTAAACGAACTGATCTAAGAAAATTTTACTCAAATATTGTATTTCCCAAGGAAAGTACTTCTTAATTGAGGATGAAAAGCCTTCTGCATGGTGGTTGATTCTCGCCACCCCTGTGGATACATGAAATGTGAGGGTCTGGCTCCAGTTTCGTAGGGAAAGGTTGTACCTTGTCTGGTGAGGGCCTGTCGGAGTCAACCACACATCCCGCCAATGTTGTAGTCACCTCGGTCCGGTCATTTGGGTTTATCCGTGTAGCCTTCGAGTGGATCAGACAGTCAGTCTACTACTCTAATAGAGTTTTATAATATGCAATTACACATAAAACAATTTTTCTATACAAAATGTTAGCAATGAGTAGGAAATTCCAGTTATATATTTATGAATCAAAAATTAATTAGATACCATTAATAACTTTAAAACTTAATTTTTAGAAGTTTTAAACTTAACTGTTGGGATGCTCTAATATAATTTGGACATTATTTTCATTTTTATTTATTTTGGCGTTACGTTTGTTCCTCAAAACCTTTAAAAATCTCATAAAAATTATATGAAACATGCTAAAAGACAATTAAATCTATTTTTATATTTTCGTTTCATTAAATAAAGATTATTGTGTTTTTGTGAGAGTTGTGAATTACTGCCGACGAATAAAAAAATTCCCTTATTGTAAGGAAACACAAGTGTTCTTTGCTTACTGCATTGTGACTTCCTGATTGTTCATTTTAATTAAAAATATAATAGCTATCAAGCATAATAGTTCAAAGTTATTCTAATGTATAATAAATCAAAGTTTTTCTAATGTATAATAAATCAAAGTTTTTCTAATGTATAATAAATCAAAGTTTTTCTAATGCATAATAGTACAAATTTCTTTTAATGCATAATTAAATTTGAATTTCACTTATTTGCTTTGTTGTTTACTATGAAAAATTATGATCAAAATTAATTATTCGTTATATCATTTACAGTGATCAATTATTATTTTTAACAAAAGGAAAAAGAAAAGACAATAAGGGACAAAAGACAAAGACAATTAATAATTCCTGATGAACATAAATTCGCAAAAGAATAGAAATATTATTTATATATAGATATACTTCTCTTGTTTAAAAATTTATAAACATATTTTTGAATGTTTTTCCATTTTTATGTTTGAAGCATTTTTTTATTTTTATAATGTATATTTCTTACAAACCAAAATCTGCTACAGCCAGAAATTTAAATTAGAACACTTTCTGACTGCAGCATACAAATCGTTTTTATTTCATTCTATTCATGTAAACTGCTTTCATTTCAGGCAGCAAGAGATTAATTGAAGCAAATGTACGAATTTTACTTGAAATTCGCAGCTATTTAAAAAGAGTCACTATTTACATTATTTCGCCACATTTTAAATGATAATGGGATGTTTTCATCGGCATACACATTTTATTGACTCTTCGTGAATTAATAACTATTAATAACAATTCTTGCACAACAAAATCTTATACCTAAGCCTGTAATTAAAAGGAAACATATTTCCTTAACTATAAAGTTGCTTTTGTGTTTATTTTCAGCAATTTCCTTGTAGTTTGCTTTTTGGGTAATGGTTACAGAAAAAAACAAAAATCAATCGAAACAAAAAAAAAAGTTTTCTTTACTGTTCTCTGAAGTATTTTTATTGGAAAAGAAACATAAAACTCTTTAATTTTTTATAAAATCGTATTTTTGTGTTGCTTACAATAATTTTTTGGACCATTAGTTTTCATTTCAGGAAAGAACAGAATTATAAAAGGAAAATTTGAGACAGATTAAAAAGAAATATTTAATTACAGCTTTTTATACTTGTCTAATATTCTTAAATAATTAATGAAAAGATACGATAACCTTATAAATATATTTTTTCTTTGAAATAAAATCTAGAGTGTTTTTTTCCTTCGTGTTTATTTTTTCTGTTGTTTCTAATTTTCCTTTTTATTTTTTGAAAACAAATTTTAAAATCTTATTTGTGGTGATACCAATGTAATGTAATAAAAAGTAAGTGTATTAAGAAAATAAGGATTTTTGTTTCATAATTGCTCATGAGCTTTGTACGTGCTTAATTTGGTATTATTTCTATAAAGTTTTTTAGTACGAAAAAAGAAAAACTTTAAAGGTTACCACAGGCTTTTTATTTTATATCTTATTTTCGAAAGCTTCTTTCAATAATTATTTTTGGGGAATATCCAATGAAATTATTTTTAGTTTTTTTAAAGTACATGTAAGTAATTTGAGCAGATAAAGGTATGGTTGAGGTTTTTTCATAAAAGATTGGTGCTGAAATATAGATAAAGAATGTAATTTAAAAAAAAATATTTTATGGCTATTCATAAAGTATTTTATGTACTTGAAAAAAACTTGTAATTAGTTCGTGACCAAAATTTATCAATTAAAAGTTCATTTTTCAATGGAATGCTCCACGCTTCTTCTTTTTTTTTCTGCTGTATTTCCGCTGTATTGAATTTAATCTTTATTACTAAAATTTTCTTTTTCTTTTCCAATATTTCATAATTCTTCATTTTGGGAAGAAAAAAAGGGTATTCAATGATTCTATAATCAATTAATGATATTGTAATATCCATTTTCTTAATTATATCAAGAAAATAATGGTTTTCTGACCAGGTTGTGATTTAAAAACATTTAAAGGTGAAAAAAAATTACTGTTATGTTTAAAGTGCTTTAAGAATTATCGGACCACACAAGATCAGAACTAAAATAGTAATTCGATATTTTCTGAAATATTATGGGGGAATGTAATGAAATTTATGAAAGTATTATTGTAGTATTATTTTCTTTTTCAAAATGGTTAAATTTGTTGGTTTTGCTATCAGTAATTACCAATAAAACTTGAGAATTTAGGACTAAATAATGTTTATCTTATTTATACGTTTAATATCCAATTTATAATCCTTACATCATGAAGATTAAATTGCAAGAATATCAGAAGGTGTAATGAAAATACATGGTTTTAACGGCACGGTAATTAATAAAATTATTTAACAATATCATTAATAACAATTAATAAAAATTTATATCAAAATCAAACCAATATATTATTTAAGAATGCTGCAAATTTAAAATAAGAAATTTAGCTTAGTTAAATAAATTATATTGAACATTTTGCTTTCGCTTGTTTGGAGGCACTATTACATATAAATTTAATATAAGGAAGTTTTTCTTAACCGCACTAATTGGATAGCATACAATTACAAATTTGTAAATATTTGGTACTTTTATTTTATTTCTGTGTAAATGTTCCGTGCTTCAGACGAATCAGATTTTATGCGTTGATACCCGCTAGCGAAGGAGCTCCTGCTCTGTTTCCGGGAATGCCGCTTGGCGATTAAATTTGGAGATTTCATCGACGAATCGGTTAGATATTGATGACTTCCCTTAAGGTGAAAGTTGGAGAATTGAACACTAATAGCTCTAGAACTAATATATCTGGAGTTACGAGATTTTCCTGGAAGATTCCAGTATTATCTATTTGGTCATCAAAGTCGGAAAATCAGTTGGTACGTCAACAAATAGTCTCTAACTTCATCGCCAAGTCTTGAGATCATAGATTCCACATCTTATCTGTATTCAACCAGAGATAGCCATAAAACGGTTCCTCCAGTGAATGAATCCTAATGGGAAACAACACACAGTTTTGAAAAATTATTGACTTTTTTTTCGCGTACCGACAGAGACGTTCAAGGGATGCACTTTGGTTTTCTGTCTAACCCTTTATCTTTTCAATTAATCAACTAAGATATCTTAGTTTTTATTTAATTTAAAAAGCATTGTGGCAATATTTCTTTATATGCCTAAATATATATTTTTTGTAAAAAGGAATATAAACTTTACAATAAAATTGTTCTTTCTTTTTTCCGAGAATTTGTAATTCTTCATTTTTTAGGCGAACAATTTTCTGTTTGATGGGTTTGGAAGAATGGACTCATTTTGTGGTTAGATCAAGAAATGATGCTTTCCTTTCCAGTTTTTGATTTTGATATATTTAAAGATAGGCCACCATTTCTATGCAAAGAGATCTTTGATAAACATTGAACAGAACGAGACATGAATTTAAATATCACTTTAGTATTCTCTGAGCCATGAAACCGGTCATGAACATAACAAATGCAATATTAATTTTCAGTAAATGAAAAAAAATGTTCATTTAAATACAAAAAAAATTCAAAAATAGTCTTATAAAATTTTGATGAACACGCTAAGACGAATGAATTTATTAAACGAATAATTTTGAGATATATTTTCAAATGATTTTATTTTTTTTTGTCTTAGAAAAAATACATTATGCCTGCCTAATTCAAAACAAGTTTAACATTTAAAATTAAAAAAATCCATCATTTCATTTAGTGAGGGCAAATGTAGCTACAACTAAAATACAGATGAATCTAAATTAATAAACAAATAAGTCAGGCAAAAAGGAACACAACCGAATTAAAACTACAGCCAATAGAAAAAAAATCTGGCCTGAAGACTTTCTCAAGGGTCACCCTCAGGCAAAGATATATAAGAATATTCTTTTGTTTAGTAGTTTAGTGTAGTGTATTTAATGTAGTTTTATTTTATTTTAAGTATTTTGTTTTAATTGGTGATGTTTGTAATGTTGCTTTGTTTGTGTTTTTTCGCTTTTGAAATTACCAATTTAATTAACATTTCATTAGATTAAAAAATAGAATTCTCAGAATAACCAGAAAAAATCCATCACAAAAAGAATTCACAATAGAACTTCTCTTTCCATTCACCTAATTATTTAGAAGTCATTATGACTTTGTTTTTAACTATTTGGATCAACTATTATTTTGTACGATGAAGGGAATGATATAAGTAGAAAAGAGAGGTAAAAGAAATATTATTGTCCAAAAATGTGATATGATTATGGTATTTGTATTGTTACACATTTTTAATTTTACTTCCCATCATAATTAGTTCAATTACTGGACACACCATTTTGTGATCAATTGATGATGGGGACTGATTGGATCGCTGACTTTGGCAATAGATACCTTTCAGAAACTTAGTAATTGAACCAATATGAATTGACAGATGCTTGACTAATCCAGAACCCGTTATCTTTAACAAGTCGGCTATCTTAAGCGGCAGTCATACTTAGCCCTGAAACGAATCGTGTTCAGAGACTTGAAATGAGTCGTCGAGAGAATAGTTCGATCAGCCTAGAGAAGAACAAGAATTGCAGCAGTTTGGGTGTGATTGTAGAGTGAATGTACTCAGATTCCCTTCTGTCAGAATACTATCTGCTCGGTTTTTTAAATTTTGTTTTCAACTACTGATTACTACTTGCAGGCTATTGTTTTTTGTAGTGAGCTACTGTGTATTTCCTGTGGTCGTCTCTGCTATATAAGTACCTTATTCTTGTTAATAAAAGTCGTTGTTTGTCACTAAAGGACAGCATATGTCATCGACCAACAAATGCAAAAGAACTCGTAGTAGCAATACAAATATTAAGAACTCCCCTGAAATTAAAAGTATCATTATTTTATAAGCATAAAAGTTTTGAAAAAAAACTTTCTTTCAAGAAAGCCTTTTTTATTAAAAATAATAATTAATTAAGCGTTAAAACTGTATATCACAAAGTGTAATCCCATCTTTATATAAAATTATCTGACTAAAGTGCAAGAGTGAAGAAAAGAAATATGCAGTGAGCCATATCGCTTATTATTCAGTAAATATTATAGGAAGTTTAAGAAGCATAAAGTTGAATGTAGAAACATGTTTATTTTAACTCTACTTCTGCCAGCCTGCATTCAATTTTTCCAAAATTTATTCATATAAAGAATATTTTTAAAAGAGATTATTTCATGTGAAATACTGTACAAAGACCCAACTAATTATTTGGTGCATCAAAATATTATTAATTAGCGGAATAAGAGAACCTTGTTAACTCTTTAACATATTGCTAATTGCCAAGAGAAGAAATCGATAGCTAAGAGTTTGGAACATTTAAATCCCATTGCAATTTTTCGATAAATGTTGCTAGCCTTCTATCGAAGCAATTCCAGAGAAAAATACAGAATACCATTTCAAGGAAAAACAGCACAAAATCTACTTTTCCGCCTGCAAACGAGTTCCTTAAAAATTCTCTATTCCAATTACAAACATCGAAATCGTTTCAGAAAACAATTATTTGTATTCTCAATAGCTTATTGGAACTTTTATTGTAGATTCAAAACAAGTTAAAACAAACCAATATCGAGAAACTATAGTCGATGAGCAAATTTTGAACATGAGATTTCGGCAAAATTATCTGTCCTCTACTTTTGAGAAGAAACCGGGGTTTTATCGTGAATCAAGGAAAAATTCTTTAACATGACTCTTTAAAATTCTGAAATTACTTTTTAAAGCCTTGTCTTTATAAACGTTATTTCCTCTCCGACAAAGCAGCATCATTTCATCGATTAGAAAGTTATTTGAAAATCTTAGTTCATTAACTGCTGAAACTTAGATCGAACGTCTATAAAATATTGCCCCAATATGCATATTCATGAAAGGAAGAATGCACCTCAGACATTCATTTCCTCTTTCAACGACAGTTTTAACTTTCAATATCTTCTGTTGTGCGAAGACTAATGGAATACGTTGGAGTTGCAGAATTTTTTTCTTTATTTCTGATTTAAAGGAAAGAATTCGAAGAATTCGGAAATCATTGAAATATGTTTTTGTCATCGATTTGCTAATAGTGAAACGGAATTAAATTCTTATATTTATATAAGTTTTAAGTAAAAGAAATAACAAAGCGTACTTAATTAATTTCTTTTTTTTAAAAAAATATTGAATTATTTTTAAATTATTTGACTCGAGACACTGTCTATGAGGAATGTAATTTAAAAATATATCTGAATATTTAATTTAGAAAAAAAAAATTTTTACTCATGATTTGTACTATTTTCATAGTTATTCAGCTGTAAGAGAGCGCATCTAGGGCACCAGGGTATGCAGTTTAGTTCTTTTCCTCTGAGAATTTCGGACTGCATGCAGTTTTCCGAAATCCTCCCTTCACATGAATTTGACTTAATTCGCGTAACATACAGTATACATCATGGTGTCCTGCCATAGTGGTAGAGCGTTTTCCCCATGAACTGTGAGTCCTGGGTTTGAGTCACTGCTCGGGTATGGTTGTTCTTTTTCTGAGAGGTGTGAATGTATCCTCTATAAAAGGGGGTTGTGAAAGTGAATGCGATGCCTGAGTAACTAAATCGCACTCTTGGCCATAGATGGAGCTGCTGAAAAACAAGAGACTTAAAAGGTTCCACTCTAATTCGCTTAGTCAGCCGGACTTGTCTGGGACAAGTGCCATAAGAAATAACGTTATGCATAGGATGATCCTTCTCTAGCTGTTTTATGTTTATTCCATTTAGTTTTATTGCTTTGTTCATCATTAATACTATCCGTCTGTATTATTTTTTTTTCGAAATGACTTTTCAGTTACTATACACTTCTAAACTCCTATTGGAATCAAGTATTTCCCAATCGAGTACTTTCGAGTCTTTAAGTCAAATTTTAAGTCAATTTTATGCCAACAATTTCTTAGATATCATTAGTTTCTGATCTCCCAAGTAATGCGAAACATGATTAAGAAACCAATTTTATTCTTAACAAGTTGAATCAATCATATTTTGTGAAAAGAGCCTCAAAAATTGTTTAATTAGGTCAAAGTTTATCGAAAGTTACTGACAGATTATTTTTCAGTTTATCAATGGTTTATAATAATATTTATTACATGTACAGTAAGTATTTTTTAAAAACTATTTCACCATTTTCAATTATCTTTACATACTTTTTGCAAAAAAAAAAGTATTTCGTATATTCGATTTGTTGAGCTAGCTGTAATATTTGTGATTAAGTTGATGATATTTTCATCAACAAAAACTGATTTTTGATATTACTGATACCAGAATATTTACATGAATACCTTAATGTCTTCCTATTATGTTGTAAAAAATAAATCCTTTTCTAGATAGAATTTGAACAGATTGCTGAGAAACAAAACAATTTGAGGTTTTTCTGAATAATGAAATGACTAAATTTTTTAGGCTCAGATTCTATTCCCATTTGAAAAAATTAAGCAACCATTTAAAAACCATTAAAATTTACTTGGAATCCTTGATGAATAATGTGAATTTACTCATCATTACTGATAGTAACCAAATTAACTGTTATTTCAAGCCGTTAAATTTAAACTTAAGATATATATGATTACTAAACTAAGTATTGTGATCATCTGGACATCCCGGGTTCAATTTCCCGGTTCTACATGGCTGCTATTCTGTGTTATATCTGTCAGTAGAGTAAACATGCCCCACCCCCTGTGAAAAGGGGTTGTGCAAGCGAAGGTGAAGGGTGATGTAGTTCAGTCGTACTCTAGATCCTGAAAAAACAAGAGACGCTAATTTAGGGTTTAACGAGCTTATAAAGTGCCATAAGTAACAACAACAAAAAAATTGTTTGTATTCATTTGAATATGCAATTAAAAATGTGTGTAACATTTCTTGAAGTGAGAAAACAAGTGGTATATACGAGTTGTACCATATTTAGTAGTTAAAATCATATATTTACTTATTTTTATGTCATTAATGATAAAAAAGAACGCTTGATTTATGAACCAAATAATTGTAATTGCTAAAATTCTTTACAGTAAATAGTTAAAGTAGAAATAAATTTAATCATATTTTGTCTACTAATCAATTTTTCTATCACTGATTTCAAAGAACGTTTTTAAATATTTGTGTCTTAGATCTTTTAGTTCAGATAATTAAAGGACGATCTAAAAACTTCTATTTCCAAGAAATTTACTCCGAGAAAAATAGTAAGTTCGATTTCATTGATAAAGAACATGTCTGCCTACATTCCTTTTACCAAGCATTTCATCTTTTCTTATTAATAGTAAGCGAAAAAAGAATTAAAATAAGTAGAAAAAATAAGGACAAGATTAAATGTACAGAAGGAACAAAAATAAGGACACAAACGATTTTTTAAAAAATTTTGCTCTTTATTAATTATTCTTTGGTAAAGAAGATTAAAAGTGTGGTTAAAAATATTTTTATTATTTTCTTACTATGTTGAGCCTTATATCTAATATCTTTTTTATGTAATAGTGCTGAGTTTAACCTCCACATATGTTTCAAGCCACATTAAAATTTTTTTGTAAATGTTATTTATTTTTAAATTATTAATTGTATTTATTTATGGAACAAATTACTTTGTAAGTACTCAAAAAAAGAATTCAAATTGGTCACGTAACTATTTGATTTTAAAATAGCTATATTTTATACAATTTATTGTAACGATATTTTTTCAAATGTCAAACACTTAATACATAAAGTTTGTAAAAAAGACCAAACTAGCGGTATTTTGATTATGAGATTGATACAACTGTATTATCTATTATGAGGTACATATTTTTCATACTCAGCATTAAATATTTCCATTAATAGGCTACACTTTCATTAAACATTTTGGAGTTTCGTGCACTTCCTATTTTAGAAAACCCCAAAACGGCCAATAAAAAGTAGTTATATTCTAACGACAAATACTTTTCGATGAAAAATTAATGATATGTTTAATTATTTTCGTTTTTCTTACTTTTATTGACTTTAGAGGAAAAGGAGTACAAATAATTATTATCGATAATTATTTTCCGTTAATAAACTCTCAAGATTCATGCACTAACTGCTTAAAAGTTTGTGTTCATTGATTTTGCATTACTTGGACAGAAATATGTCGTGTGTCAGCTGTTAATTTTGAGCGACTGCATTCTCTTAGCTCTATTTAGCAGTGAACCTTTGAAAAACTAATAACGAACAATGGATAGCAATATTTACTCTTACTTTACTTCAGCTCTGTTCTTAATTTTTATTTATAGTAAATGTTTTGCTCGGAATCATTTTTCATTCAGATACAGCATTTCAAGATTGCAAAATTATCTAGATTAAATCCCATGCAAATATGATTTGATTCATCTGGATTAAAATCTCTTTTTCTTACTTTTTCATCCTTTAATATTGCATATTGCTTCAATAAATTTGTTTTAAGAAACAGGCTCAGCATAAGATATTACTGTTTCACAGGGGAAATTTCACAAAAATCAGGGGGAACTATTTCATTTAATAAACTGTATTTAACATTTTTAGTTACTTTAAAAATCGTTACATTTTCAGCAAAAAATAAAAAATAATAATAACAAAACGTAAAAAATGAAATGATCGCAAAGATGTTCCCTACATAAGAATGAATGGATATTCCCCCACTGGAAACAAGAAAAAATACTTTTATCAAAACTGCTATTAAACGCGATTGAAGTTTTTTTAACCTATTTAAAAAATTAAATAATTTAATTTCCATAAAAAATCATATATGTCATAAATTATAAATTATTATTATGTCATAATTCTACGTCAACCGTTTAAAAATGCAACTTCTATCAAAGACGCATACACAGTAATAATGCAAGTATTGGTAAAAGCAGGTATAAAAAATATATGCCATAAAAGATGTAGATGAATATTGCCATCTATACTTTATTCATTATATCAAAGAAGCATACGCAATAATAAAACAATGCCAGTGAAAGCAGGTCAACCTTTTAAAAACGCTTCTGCTTTCAAAGAGACATACACAGTAATAATGCAGGTATTGGTTAAAGCGGGTAAGAAAATATATGCGATTAAAAGATGTTGATGAATATTGCCATCTATACTTTATTCATTGGAAACACGATTTCGAACTTCAATTATTCATTGCCTTCAATTATTCAAAACATCTTTATGAAAACAATATCATGCATTTACATGATAATAATAATTAATTTGGTATTATTGGTAGTCATTTCTACCCAATTGTTTTCTTCATTTTCACGAAAACGAATTGCACCATTTGTGATTTCACATCGTAGTTTTAAGATTTCATTTTAACTCATTTTACATTTTTTGTTTCAAACAACGATAATAGAAAAGTGATATTATGGGAGAATTACTCAAAGCAACTGTGATCCTCATAACATTTCGTGATTGAAAAAATGCAATTAATGTTTAAATATACAGTTAATAAAAATATAATTAACGTTTCACGTAGTTCCAGCGACTCCACGCAATACACCGAATAGACATACGTACACACCAATCTAGGCTACATAAACTTATCACTTTGAAACCCACTGAAAACCACATCACTTTGAAAACCACAATAAGTCATAGAGGCAAAAGGAACTTTCCACTCCGACCAAAAAGACATATAACTTTTAACCGCCCGTTAATAATAATTAAGAGGCTCTGATAATACTAAATAATATAAATAATAATATTAATAGGTTATAAGTTATACAAGTTACATTTATACAATAAATACAATATGGATTATGCTTTTATTAATAAAATATCCATAGTTTCATCTTTTATGAATAGAATCAAAAACGAATATAAATTTTTAATAATAATTTTAAAACAAACTATTTTCGATAAATGATATCGTAATATTAGTTTGGGATATCAAGAATTTACAGATTCAAATCTGGTTTGAAATAGGATAGAGAATCCCATCCTAAAATTTCTGTATAGTTGCTGAAAATGATTTAAGGGGTTGAATCTCCAGTGTTAAGTTACAATAAATATTTCAAATGAATTTAAATGAAAATAATCCTCATTACGGTTTAATACGGTATCGTAGTTTCAAATCCACGTAAATACATTTTCTAAAACCTAAACTAAAATTTTGTAGAAACACAAAAGACCCGTAGCTCTGAGAAGTAGCAACATCGATCTAAAATAAACTATTTTCATTTCCTTACCTTTAAAAAAAATTGAATTCTTAGAAACTTTTCAAGTATTTTTTTCAACCAGGGAGTCCCTAGATGTTCTTGTCTATTCTTGACCAAATAGTTTTCGATAGGCAGTTTTTTATTCGTTTAATGCATCTCTGATACCATCATTTATTTCTAGCTCAATAATGGGTTCCTTCTAAACATCTTCTGGGATTTCAAAGTCATTTTATTTTTTTCCACTTGGACTTTTAATATATTTGTGGATAAAATTTGAAGCTGAACTAATGGTACAGAGGTTTTGGGATAATAGCATATATATTTCTAAATGAAAGGATTGAAATTTGTCGAATTAGTTTAATATACTGTACCGAGCTAGAATTACATGAATACACATAATTATACTAAACATATATTATTAGAGTAATAGTTTGTGATATCGTGATGGATAACAGTGTTTTGTCTATTTTGATTAAAACAATAAAAAATTCATGTGTTTCTATTTATTTAAATTTATAATGATTTAAAAATCTAAAACAAGTTGTACATTGATAAAATATTTGTTTAAGATTTTATATCACATTTCATTATATTTATTCGGCCTTTAAAAATATCTTAGAAATAGATGAAAATATGTAATTAAAATTATTTCATTTTAATTTTTTCATTAAAGAAAGTAAATCATATAATCTGCATAGGGAAATGTTGATCTTTTTTCCTCGTAAAACCCTTAGATTATTTAAAATCAAAGTATATGATGATTGAGAATGTTTGATTAAGAAAATTGTTGAGTCTGTAAAGTGAATGTGAAAAGTGAAACTTTTCTTCTCTGAATTTTTGCCAAAGAGTAATGTAAACCATGCGACTAATGCAACAAATTACACTTCAGGGATTGTAATTTGTTGTTCAGCTTATTAGGTAATGTGGTCGCTGAAGTTTGTTGAGAAATATCTTTTTCGATATCGTTTGACTATTAAAAATACTTTATTGGAGTCTGATGGAAATTGGCTCCCTATTATGATCAACCTTAAATATTTTTTTAATTGATATGAGGTTTTAGAAATGAGAAAAAATCCTCGCATATTAGAACTTTGCAATTTACATTGAGTTTTCACAATTTTTCATGCATCAGTTTGATGTAAGTAGAGTTTCTGACTTGAACCTGAGTGGCTTCAATTCATTCAAGATTCAATTAAAATAAAGAAATTTCGGTTATAATATCTAAAAATTGTTAAATATATCAAGAGCCAAATGTTTTTTTTTAGATTTGGGAGCTGCACAAGCGAGATGATGCTTGAGGTATCGTCCGAATGAACTAATAAGAATTTAGTAATTAAATAGGAAGATGATTACGAGAAAATAGATGGCATGTTGATTATTAAATATGATGTTAATCTACCATAACTTAAGAGTTGCAAAGAAGGTAAGTGTTGTAACCTGTATTATAACTACTTACGTGAATTTATTAATGGATTGAATGAACGAATGAACGGATTTGTAGATAACAAAATTTAAAACATAATAGCAATGTATTTAATTTGAAAATTTAATTTTTTCCATAAACACAGGAGTTAAGAACACATTGTCGCCTTTCATATAGGAGTTCTGAAGTTTATAATCACCCTTTAATTTATTATGGTATGTGGTCTTGTTTTGCTGGCGACTAAGGCTAAGAAAAATAAAAGGTAAATTTTCAAAAGGTACAAAAACGACCTATTTTATTATTTAGTGAAATTAAATAAAGCAAGGTGAGTTGAACTTCAGAATTTAATAATTTAAGTGCTTGTCATTTTGCTTAGACAAAATGGAATGGTTGTTCAGCTCTACATTATGTGAAGTATAGATCCAAAATAATATAATTTATATGACAACATTTTAATACAAATGGTGAATAAATATTTACATATTATTACAATTCAGCATTAAGCTTTCTAAAGGGCACATTAAATTTATTAGAACAAATACTAAATTAATTCTTTATATACAAGATATGTCATTTTTAAAGACTTCAACATAAAAATGTTACACTTTTTATGCTTATAACAGAGAAAATATTGTGTTCGGAAAACTAATAAGCAAAGACATCGTCTAAGAAATATACTGCTTTAATTTGTAACAACGTCTTTAATCATTTTGTAATTTTATATATACTCATTTACCTAGAGAAACACTGAAAGTCTTATAAAGTTAGTTCAATAAATAAACTCTTGAAGATAATATACGTGTAGCTAATATATAATTGCTAAAAATAGAATCTGATTTCCCTAATACTTTATAATCTTCAGAAAATATTAGTTGCAATTGGCAAATATTTGAAAGTAAAGAACACTGAGCAAATCATAATTTTTTTAGAACCTAAAGAAATATTTAATTAAAATAATCAATAAAGCCATAATTATAGTTAAAATATAAAATACTGCATTATTTCTAAAATTATCAGTAGATATTTTGACGGAAGCTTCAAACAACACTTATCTTTCTTAATAACATACGATATGTAAGAAGAAACTAAAAATAGTTAGGTGACATCGAAAACATGATATTATTTCGTCTAAATATATTATCATCCTCAATGGAGAAGAAATTGCCATAAAACTCGATTACCGCATCACAACAAGAAAACCCTTTAATCAAACTATCTTGCGTAACAAACACTTTTTAATACTTCTTATAGGCTTCGTATGCGTTGGAACAAAGAGGCAAACTTTATCGATTAGGAAGTTGTTTGGAAATGTTACTTTCCTTAATGGCCGAAACTTGAGTCCAATGCTTATGATATAAAGTCCCACCATGCATATTCATAAAAGGAAAAGCACATTTCTCAAGCTTCTGTTTTCCTCTTTCTACGACAATTTCTGCTTTTATGAGCATCGACTTCTGAGAAAGGGGATGACAAAACATATTAGATTTTAGCGAAATTTTGTGAAACCAATTCCAATATCATTTGAAAATAATCGGAGAAACAGAAATGTCCGTTTTCAACTTGCATTGTTTTATGAAGAAAGGAATGGTAATGTTTCTCTCTTACTTGTCCTCAATTATACGAACAACTGGCAAGTTATTTTTGGAAAATGTAAATGATTTTTGTTGTGTACAGTTTCGTTGTTTTCATTTAATGCTTTATTCAGTACTAGCCGCCTTTGGCGACCAGCTGGTTCGCCATGAGTAATGCGTTCTAAAATTTTCAATTAAGTCACATATTCATTAGCCTTGAAGTAATTCCGGGCATTGATTGGCCTGAAATTAAAAATATTTTTTCCGTGATGCTTCCAAAATACTAAATAAGTTTTTTTTTAAATATTAAATATGGTTTTTTAGCGAAAAAGGAAAAAAAATATATATTGAATAAAGATTTAGATGTTGTAAACGATTATAGATACCTTGGTTTTGCATTTATTTTTTTAGAAAATATCACATTTTATGTTTCTTTTATTTTACCCAGTCACGTGTAAAAAGTATCATTTCTTTAGACTTGATTTACGATTATAGTTTTTTTAAATATTATTTGAACCTCCGGCATTGTTTTCTTTTATTTTATCCAGTCACGTGCTCAAAAAAAAAACATGGTCAAAATATTTCTTTAAAAATTCGTTAAAAATAGAAGCCTTAAGTTATATATATTATAACATTGGTGCCATTAGAAAGCTAATTTTTTAGTCTTTAAATTGATGTAAAAATAATGTTTGTGCAATTTATATTTTCGGAAGTTATAGCGGAAAAACGTCGAAATTTCGCTTAAATTTTATTTAATTCAAATTCTAATTAAAAATTCGAAAAAAGAGCTCCGAGGTGCACATTCCCGAACTCCAAGGTATACATGTACTAAATTTGGTAGCTGTAGGTCCAACGCCAACACACACACACACACACATTGATCTTTATTATAAGTATAGATATATTACTATTTTAGTGAGTTTTTCTGAGATGCATATTTGCCTCTATCCGAGAAATTTATTCAATAGAAATTATATATCCAGTTAGGGAAAAAAGCGATTTCTTTAGATCTTTGTTACGATGGGTCTTTATTTTAGCTATTCTTTTCCTATATTCATAATCATTTTCCAATGTTAAATATTTTATATAATTATTATATAAAATATTTAACATAAATAATTAGTAAATAAATATAAATAATTAAATATTTTTTGTGAAATTTATGTAATTTATATATATAAATGAAAAGCATTGCCTCTTATATATTTTCTATGACTTACTATATTGTGGAAATAAGTGTCGATTGATAAATGTGCGAAAGAACGAGAGGCTTTCATACTTTAAAACAAACCATATTTCACTGACGAAGAGGAAGAGCTTCCTATTGTAATCACATTTTGCGTATGCTAGCTTATATTTTGGTGTAAAAATAATTTATTACTGCATACTAATCAAAGATTTTGAATTAATAAACAACTTCGTGGGAGCTCTTAAACAGAGTTGCTATATTTTTATACAAAAAAGACATTCAAATAAAAATTATTTAATTTCTGAAAAAACAATTGCATTATTTTCAGGAAAGCGGTTATGTATTTTTACAGTTTGTTATGATTTAACTTAGCAACAATACGGAAGGAAACGTTTCAGTTCTTTGTCATTCGTAACACGTCAAGAGCTTTCAAGTGATACTTCGGCAGGAACGACGTAACATGCTTCAAGGGTTATTTTGCATTTTAAAATTTAAATTTCAAACATTTCAAACATTTTTTAATGTTTACTTGTTTGAGTTTCTATTTATTTATTTTATAGTGCTGCAATAAACAGAACATTTTGTGGATGGGGAAAGAGGTAAATAAATTGTAAAAAAGACTGAGGTAAATATTAATTGACAATTATTTTTCCTATGACAGTTTATACATGTCAATAAAATTTTAATATATAATTTCTGTGAGAGTAGATAAGTCCCTCATATGAAGTATTTCGGTAAATCTTTTGCCATTTAATTGAAATTTAACTATCCAAAAGAAAATTTCTCTAATCGTAGATTTAAGATACTTTTTCTTATCCTTGAGCGTAATAAATGGAAATAAATTAGAATAGAGTTCATTCTTTATTCTAATATAATTTTTATTTTGAAAATTTGTTTAAAACGAATATGTATTCAGTTCTAAAGTACACGATGTTCAGTCTAAAAAAAAGCTGTTATAGATTTGGCTATATTTCTGTTTCATATAACTGTAGCAAAGTGATAATGGACATTGGATTAAAATATTTAATGATTTAAATATACATTTGCTACTTCTAATTTTTAACAACCTGTAAATACACATCATGGTTGAGAAATTAAGGAATATTATTCATTTCAGGATTTTTACTTTTTGTTGTGACTTAAAGCACTTTATAAACCCGCTGACAGTTATTTCTCTGTGATTTAAGCCAAACGAGCATCTCTTGATTTTTCAGAAGCACCAACTATGGCCAAGAGTATTTAGCTACTTCATGCGTCACAATCGCTTGCACAACCCCGTTTACTGGGAGGCCCAGTCACAAACCTCAGAGATAAAATACTTAAGAGCAACAATACACGTACCGGAACTTGAAGCTCCTAGATCATGAAAAAGACTCACTACCCCTATGTCAGGACGCCTGCGTTCTCAGTCTTAGAACATTTAATTTCAATTCCTAATCGATAGATGCCCCAAAACTCTATAACCTTCAAAATTAATAATCTAGTTTTCATCGCGTCTATTAATTTATTTATATATGTGACAAAGTGATAATTCTACTAAATACATCTGACTACACCATCAAGACTGTTTAGTATATGTCATAGTTACTGAGCCATAGTTTTAGTCTGTTAATTCGATATTCATACACTCAAGCAAGCACAACTGGCGTAAAATGTTTATATCAGAAAAGCTGATAAACTTCCCCTATCTTCAGATCTGGTCTAAAACACTTAGCATTAATGATGTCGGTATCCAGGAAATTTGCATCGTTAAATATAAACTAGTTACGATTAGATTATATCTTTGAAAGAGGAGATGGATGTGCCTCTACTGATTATACGAATAAATTAATGATATGCTATTTTGTTTATAAAATTAACCAAATTTTGTTAAACCTATATGTTGGTGATAACAATGCGATTAGGAAAATGGCTTTCACCAATATGGCATTTGAAATATTTGTTCAGGAAAAAAAACGAATCAAGAGTTTTCTTTCGCATATAAAATATGAATTCCATTAATTTTAAAATTATAATTATCAAAAATTTAAGACACATTTTTCAATCTCTGTGCAAAATAATGTACTTTTTAAGGACATATAGAAAAAAATCAACGTAACAATTAAAGAAAACGATTAAACTCCCTTTAAAATCGCCTAATAACTATTCTTACGCTACAAGCCTCCTAGTAAAAGTTAAAAAGCCATTATCACATAAAATAACTAAATCATTTTAAATTTAATGAAATTTAATATTGAATTAAGTTAAATTTACAAAAATGAAATAAAATTTTACTTGATTCAATATAAAAATCTTTGTAATGAATATTTTGAATAAATATTATTTTATTCAAATATTCAAGAATACATAAACATCATCATTGTTTTTAAAGGCAAACAACAACCACAAAGAATATCATCGTTCAATTTTTTTTAATTAGAAGTAATAAGTCATGCCATATTTCGTTACTATTATTATTTACTATTTATTTTTGGTTACTATTATATATATATATATACATATATATATATACTTAAATAAAAAATATAATTAAAATTATGAATTAAAATTTAAAATTAAAAAAGATTATAATATGGCAGCATAAAAATAATTATTTCTTCCTCTTCTTCGAAATAATTTTCATAATTTTTAATTTCATTTAATTTTATTATTTATATGCGTTTTAAGTAGAAATATGCGAATAAGGAAAAATAATTATTGAAGATTTATTTTATTTTCATTTTTTAGTATAAGATATAACATTGTAATTTGCAAGCTTATATGCTATTAAAACTTTCAAAAGTCTTATCTTAATGAATACTACGTATTGAATCAAGGTGATTTCTAAATCTATGTAAAATAAAAACATACATACAGTAATAAAATTCTTAATAAAA
>JAPMOQ010055289.1:579260-615435 GCA_026543055.1 Argiope trifasciata | reverse complement strand
ATCAGAGAGAGAGAGAGTAAATGTATAGTATATAAATTAAGAAATCCATAATAATAACAATATAAAATTGCATTTGTGCGTGTTTAGTCTCACAGTTAGGAAGGATATTCATAAATATTTATGAAATTTTATCTGTGCAATTATTGTGAATAGAATTGAATTATTGTATATTGAATAATGTGATATTTTTCACTTTATTGGATTGTAAAAATAAAATTCCATTACCATTTTTGGAAAAATATTTAATGTTTCTTTTTTTTAAATTCACTAATTGGCGCAACATTCCTAGTTAAGTGCTCCAGAAGAAATACCCTCTTTATTTATAAATGAATGGCTGTATCATGAAAAAGTCAAACTGAAAAATGAATTCCCTTTGAAAAGAAAAATTTTCAAACTGGCAAGAAAATTCTTTTGTATCGTAGGATTTCCTTCTAAAACGACATTACTCTAGGTTTCACCGAAAGTTATTTTATTGCATGAGGATAGATACAATAAATGTGTTTTGTAATACATGAGCTATATTATAGAACAGCAAAGCATATATATATATATATCACGTTGCTGACTTGTTTCAATTCTCTTAGATAGATTTTCTGTTATGGTTCAAAATTTTACATTACAGCCGCTGGAATATAAAAATAACACCAAAATGCTTACACTTTTACGTAACCATATTTTTTTCTTCAAAGTTGTGATATTCAAAATTTCACCCAAGAATTAATTTAGCATCTGTTCAGCATTCAGTAAGATTATCAGTATATATCTCTTTTCATCGATGAGACGACACGCAGTGCAGAAAAGAAATATTGCGGAATCTGATTATCGCATTGTAAGTTACACTACTCCTAAATACATTTTACATTTTCTTTAGCTTATCAACTTTCTATAAAAGTTTCAATCACTCCAGATATAATACTTCTACACATTTTTTTGTACTGCTCTTTGAATTTTAACATGACATTTGTGGATAACTTTGGTATTTTTGAATAAATTAATCCTCAATTCCAATGCAAATTTAAAAAAAACAAAAACAACTTGGATACACAAAGTTAATTCATTGAAAATTCAGTTCAATTTATTTGTATAAAATTAACTAGGAAAGATGTAAGTGCCAAAAAGTTTGACTGTCATTATAATGCAGAAATGAATATAATTTATGTTTAAAGCCGAATCGTCGTCTTCGCAATAAAACCTATAATCAAAAAGAAATGTATCTTCAACTTGCTATAATCTGGCTCCAACATGATTGAGAATATGTCTATTGGTGTAATTCGGAAATTGTCGAAATAAAGACTCAATTGTTTTCTTTACAAAAGTATTTTGCATTTGCATCGGATAAATAAAGTAAGTTCATCATCTTAATATAATATTTATACAATATTTCCATGTTGATATTCAATATTTTCAATTATCTTTCAAACTTCAATATTTTCAATGAGTTTTGATTTTCAAAGCAGTTGAATTCTTAAATGCACTTTCAAAGAATTTCTTCAAATATTGATTATTTTGGGCTTGTTTTAAATTGTAAATTAATGCTTAAAATGCGATTCTTTAGGAAAAATAAGTTACATGTTAAAAAATAAAATGTATTGCTTTTTCCTTTTAGTCTATAATTCTCTGAATATAAAATAAAGAATATTCTTTGTATCATGCAAACAACTTCTATGACGCAAGACATGAATTAATGAATTTAAATAAAATTTTCAGACCTAGGGCTCACGACAAATAATTTCACTCTTTAATTTAATAATTAAGTGGTTTAATTTCTAATGTGACCGACCATCAGTCAGAAATCCAAAGAAATAAACGGACACAAATTAATTCTCCAAAATCATCTAAGTTAATCACATCTCAAAAAACTGTCAGAGCTGATGCTGCATAGGCTAAATTGTCTTTGAAATTCCTCCTAACAGCCCGAAAACTAACGTTTCCCTTAGGTTTATCTTCATTAAATATTTGCCCATGTTGTCAGTCAAAAAAAAAAAAAAAAGATATCCTCTGTCTTCAAGATCCTTGTTTTATATCGAACCGTTCTATTCAGATGGATGAATTTCCATTATGTTCCAAAATTCTTTAATAGCGGACAACACTCGATCAAAAGATTAGAATTTTTATTTATGCATTTGTGTCCTCTTTCATATCGCGGTTCATGTCATGCCGTAGATTTTGATAGAATCGTAAATGAGATATGGCGATGAGCATGTGATATTCCAAGCGAAAATATTCATGAGCTTTAAGTTATTCAGTCCTTATTATTAATGGAGATTCTTGAAACTTGGCTGAAGAGTTTTTAATATAACTAGAAGGGTCATATAGTTGTTAATAAAGAATAGCAGTGCTTGTAAATGGGATAATATATATGACATATGTTTGCAAGTGGATAGCTTTAGTTCTAACAGCTGTTAATAAAATTTCGTTTTTTTTTTACTCTTTCTATTTGTTATTTTGACTTCCTCATTCTGGATAAAAAAATTTTGTTTATTAAAATTTGTTATATTATTGCAAGAAAGGAAATAGAAAGTGATTTTTAAGATGGAGAAAATATCGAAAAACTCTTACGTGATTGTTTCAAACCGGTTTAAACTGGATAATGACTCAAATTCATCATTCTTAAGAATTTAGATAATGAATAATTTGGAAACCAAGTTCTATATTTAGTTAGCAATAAATTGCCAAATGTGACAACCTTCTGCACTGTTTTCTAATTATCCTTAAGCGAAAACTGTATGCCTAAAAAGCGATAAATCAACATTAATTCCGCATTTTGAGACTCCAAAATCCTCAAACAGAACAACATCATGTTCTCACATAATAATCAGATTAGCCAAAGTAATTTATTAATATTTCATAATATACAATAAACATTTCAAATGTTTCCATTCTTCATTTTTGTAAAGGCATTCGGCAGAATTTCATCCTTAACAAGGCATATGACAATTTAGGGTTTAACTGGCAAGATGCGGGTTAGAAGACCGCATTTCTTTACACTTATATTAAATTTTCTAATGAAAGTATACGAAGGAAAAACAGACAATAACTTCTGCAGATATTTTTTCTTCATATATAAATCTTGAAAAATAATTTCAAAATGTATTAGCATTGAAAGTAATTGCTTTTGAACATACATTTTTTTCTTGAATTAAATGTTAAGGCAAACTATGTTCTTGAATAAACATATTCCGTTTTAATTTTTAAATCTTATTTATTTTTTCAGTATACAGGTGTATATAGAAAACAATATAATTGAAAATTGAAGAATTACAGGAATATATATATATATATAAATACGACAATAGATAATATTGACCTTTTGTTTATCGACATTCTGTCTATGCAGAAATGTGCGTACATTAATAGCATGGTTTTCGATGGCCTTTTAAGTAAACAGATTAAACTCTAGTAGAAAAATTGGTCAGTAAATTTTATAGATATTTCTCTCTGTATAATAATAATTTTTAGAAATTTTTCAAAATATATTATAACTAGAAAAAAAAAACATATTTCAATATACTCACCAGAATTAGCCGAATGAGAACTTTCATCGAAAAAAAATTTCAGTAGAACACACAAATAAATTTCTGCTTCCATTAAAAATTTTTGGAGCTCTTCTTCATAAAGAGATCAGTAGGTTGGATGATATCTCTAGAACAAAAATTTAGAGCCAATCTGTTTGCTATGCCTTGGGTAACAGTGGAACGCTAAAACGAAGAGCCGGTCTCACCCACGAGCAAAGAAATGGCTGAAATATTCTTAAAAAGCATCAGCTGAAACCTGTTGTAAAAGTGAATTCGTAGTGAAAAACCCAAAATAAGAAGCTACAGGGTCAATCCATTCGATTGAGATAAGAAAAAGGTTAACCGAAAGTCCATCCTTAGCGGTCTGATATACCGCAACTCGATGTTAATAGTTACTATTTTTTACAGGAATCACTATTCTCATAAAAATGTTAAAATAAGCTTTTGTTTTTAAAATGATTTCTACCTCACGTGATTTATTCAATTTCTTATGTAGAAATCAATAAATAATAAGCAATAAGTAGGAATCAGTAACTTCTTAAGCTTAAAAAACAATAAATAATGAATGAACAATACAAAATGGGCCAAACAAATAAATTATTGTTACATTAAAAAATATCAGCATTAATATCAAGAAATAACCAATTTTAAGACCTATTCATATTCGATAAATTGATTATTATTAGTATGATTTAATGCACTTTTTTATAATTTCACAATTAAAGTGTTGAATCCTCAATCAAGGGTTAATTTTCTTGAATACTAAAAATCTTTTCTCTTAATATATTTCACTACACTCTTGGTATTTTTTTAAAATATTTTTGTTAGCATTTTTTTTACCTTTTATGTCTTTCGAAATTTTACTTTTTTTCGTCTTAATTGAAATTTTATTTATTTAACAGTTCAGAAATATATGCATTATTATATTAATTAATGCCGATGAATAAATCCTTGGATGATTTTATGAGTATTGAAGAAGAATTCAATTTAAAACTTTCCATTAATAATTCAATAATTTTATATTCCAGTTTTCAACATTTAACAAGCTTTTAGAACGTATAAATCAATACAATTATTCCATCTAATTGATCAATAAGTACACCATTTAATTTCTTTAACGAATATAAGAAAGCATTAACCGGAAAGATATTTTTTCCCAGTCGAAATTAAAGCATAAAAGATGAGATGTATTTTAACAAATGAAATTAGGCTTATTGGATTAACTTTTTCTTTCCTTTTATATTTCATTATTAAAAAATGTCATAAATAGCAGAGAAATATCTGGAAAAATGCTTATTATTTTTTTAATTCTAAAAACATAATGTAAATACATATATAAAAAGCTATTAATCTTAATTGAAGTTATCCAATTTATGCTATTTGCTTTCTTTATTTTTACGAGACTCTTTACTTAAGTTTGACTTGAAAAAATTCTTAACATATTTTATCAATATCTGAACTATTTTTAGCCTTCATCCGATAAATGGATTTTACCCCTTTTTTTTCAAATGTTGTATTTTGATTAATATATAAAATAATAAATATTCTACATAGAAGGGTGAGAAGGGTTATTAAAAATATCTGGATTTATTTCATAAATTTCTTATAGCTTCATTCCCTAAAATAATGAAAAATAGTTGAATTTGATCTGTTTTTCAAAATGATAAAAGTGGTGACCAGAAGATTTCAAACAAGGCTGAAAATTTAAAAAATAATTTAGATTTTATCAAAACATAAAGTAAACATGGAAAATATCTTTATTACTTTCTTTTTAAAGATAAGGCTTGTGATCAGGTGCATTCAAAAGAACGAAATCATGTACTTGAATAAACATTACGAAAATTTCTCGAATATTTTAAAAGTAAATTACTTTTACAAAATGCTGCCAATAAATTAACATGTTCTCTTATTTCTGTTTAATTAATTTTTTAATAAATACGAAAGTACAATTTGCTTACTTACTTAATACTTACTTCCATTCCAATAAAGGTATGGAATGGAAGTCAGTATTTCTGTCAAAAGATGAACTTTAAAATTTTGTGATTGCAAATAAAATGTTTATTTGACATTTTTCTGAAATATACATTTTACCACTAAATAACTGAAGTAAAACTTTAGCTTATATCTCAATATAATATCAAATAAATTAGTACATTTCATTACCCTGAGATGTCTTGCCGCAAACTAAACAGAGGTTGTGTAAATGAACATTTTAGAGTGAAAAATATATAACATTATATTCACTGAAAAAACTATAAATGGGATGATGAGGTTAAAATCAATACAAAGCATTTCCATGTACAAAATTACCGCATTCCTTTTTTGGGGTATTCTGAGATAAAAAGGCAAACTTAAATTTCTTGATAAATGAATATTTTTCCTTTTTCATGCATTAAAAATTATACAATTTATAAATGCAATTTTTTTCTGAAGATTTTTGGAATGATCTTCCACTATATTTACAAAATGAAATGCTTTGTTTGAAATTAAAAATAATAAATTAAAAAATCCCATATCCAATTTCTTAGTTGAACTCCGAAAGTTAAAAAAGGAATAAATTGAAGCATTTTCAGCAAAACTTTTTATGTATAACTTAAAATGCGTGTAATTATGTCATGAAAAACATCTACCTATCATTTTATGTGCTTTAAGAATTTTAAAGCTACTAATAAAAAGACTGAAATTTAATTTCCATTTTAGTTACATTAGAATTGTTTTTATATTAAGCCTTTTTCTCTTTGAAATACATCATGATAAATGTAACTTTATATGATTTCAGAAAATATCTATTCAAAACGAATTGCCAAGATAAAGCTCAATCGATAAGAAACTGGAATGCAGAGATATCCATGTGAAAAATAGTGAATTTTTCGAAAATAGTAGAAATTAATTGAAACGCAATTTCAAATTGAACAAAGTCGAGTTTAATTATAAAATTTTAAAAAAATGAGATATGGCATTTATATCTCAATCACAGAAACTGAAATTAATTGTCAAATTTTTATTTTAAGTTTCTGATGAGACAATTTATCTTATTTTTCCTCTAATTTCAAAATGCAAAATAAATGAAGATCATTCAATTTTAGAAAGAATTGTATTTATCTTGGGTAAATCATTTAAAAATTATTAATAATGTTTTTTAATTCAGAAGTACCGCTTAAAGTTATTCAAATGGATTAATTTCTACTAGTCTCATATGATAACAAGTAATTATAAATGAAAAATGGAATCATTATTAAAATACCTTCATCCCTTAAATGAATGTTCCAAAAGATCCCTTTACTGTTTAAAATACATCATTTCTGATAATTTCAATCAACATTTTTTGTTTCATCTGACTTGATTAAAAATTGTTGGATAAGGATTAACCTAATTAATGGATGATTTATTTTGTGCATTTCAAAGTTAATTAGATTTAAGTGATATTGTACTTATCCAATTATTATACGATCATCTAATCCAAACAAGCTGCAAACAAATTCTATACTCCCATTCTTAATACTAGAATATCATTTCTAATTTGTATTGATTTTTTTTTAAACCAGAAAAAAAAATTCATGAACGAGAGAAAGTAATACCATGGTGTTGTTGTTGTCGTGTCCGTGTTTTTCACGAAAAGGGAGTGCAGTAGCTTCTGAGGGTAAAGACCCCTGAACACCCAGAGGGCAGAAGGCCGACTTCTAGCTCACACACACGACACAACCCTTTTTACGGGGGTGGTCGTATTCATTTATACACTCATTTATCCATCAGCAAGTCGGAATTTAGATCCAAATCAGAGACCGACTCATCCCTGATTCAGTACCCCCAGAGGTATCGTTTTGTTATGGGAACTTGGAGGACTTTGCAGTCTCGACATATTTAACGTGCCCCAACTGCCATTAGCCAACACGGCGGTCTTTGGCCAAGACGAGGACAGAACGCGCGATCTTTCGGTTACGAGACTGACGCTCTACCAACCAGGGTACCGAGGCCTCAATTAATACCATAATTACATTGGTACTTTATTTCAAATGATGAACTCATCTGCGTCTATGAATTTTAATATCTTAAAATTATATTTTCGATTTGATTTTTTTACAAATATATTGGGGCGTAAGTTTTATAGCTCTTTTAAATCACAAATATATGACATTATGATTCATATTATCGGTTGTATATTGCCATTCTACTAATAACAGCTCAATTATAACTATCCGAATTTTTGAAATAACCATCAATGTGATAATTAGAGGTTTATGAAGAGTCATCTAAAATAAAAATTGGTGAAATCAGAATTGTAGTTTAGTAGAAAAGGGATAGTTTTTATTTTATTTTACCAATTATGTTTGAATTATTTGAACAATTTCAAATATATTATTGTCTAAAAATTCTTTATTTTTACATCTTATTTTTTTAATGTGTAATTATGCGTCTTGAACAATTCCCTTATTGTTAAAAGACAATATTTGTTTTGTTAAAGATTAGAAATTTTCAATTGAAATTATACCTGATTCTTTGTATTCTTATCCTGAAAATGAAAAAAAGAGAAATGATAATATAAATAGTTTATGCTTACATTAGTCATATTGATAATATATTTATTTTTCAATTATTAGTCTGTGGGGCCCTAAAGTAAAATATATTTCTTGTTCATTCAATAGTTAGTTTTAAGAACGAAGAAATACAATTCATTGGAGCAAATGTAAGTCATGTACAAGCTTTTTAATGCATTTATTTTATGAAAATAAAATAAATCTCTTAGAGAGTAATGACGTTGTCATTCGTGCAGTAAGTATCCTGGCGACCTGGATTTTCAAGATCCCCAAATTTTCTTTTCAAGAAGAAACCGTTTTTCGATTTAATTTCTTTATGATTTCATCATTCATTTTCTGTTAAAGGATGAATTCCTGTCAGCCATTTATTGAAAAGTCTGTGTCATTTAGGAAATAAAAAAATCCTTGAGCAAGCTATTTTCTAAAAGTCATGAAAAGGATTACTTTGAAAAATTTCTTAAGATAACAATATTTTTAGAAAACAGAAGGCAAGTCTGTATTAGTCTGAAAATTATAGATATAATAAAAGTATGTTGATAATTTTAATAATAATGTTAATGTTTCAATGATAATATTAAGCAGAAATACATATATTCATTGTAAGAGCATTTATATTTATTAATGATACAGTATAAATAAATCTAAGTTCCTTATAATTAATAATACAGTATCAATAAATTCATAATGTTCACTATAATATTAATAATAAATTTTTTAAAGTACATTAAATTTTCTTGCTTTTGATGATACCATTTCTTAAAGTAATGTGATGGGAAATTGATAAACTTCTCGATAATGTAATGATATTTTAAGTCCAATGAAATATTGCAGCTTTTTTTTTCATATTGTT
This sequence comes from Argiope trifasciata, assembly GCA_026543055.1. Lineage (NCBI taxonomy): Eukaryota > Metazoa > Arthropoda > Arachnida > Araneae > Araneidae > Argiope > Argiope trifasciata. Next base: position 606,535 of record JAPMOQ010055289.1, on the reverse strand, counting down.
TAGATGTTGCATTATATAAGCGAAAAATAAATAGCTTAGAAAACAGTATAATATGAACTTTTATAATAACTGATAATAATGTTCTTCAAATATGTAATTTAAAGAAACTAAATTTCTCGATATATTGAACTTTTTAGAGCTCTAGAAAACAATAGATTATTAACTACTTAAAATTTATATTTCATGATGCATGATTCAAAGACAATAACCTAATAATTAAGTAAAGTTCCTTAGGACAGTATTTTAAAATATATTTCAACTTTTTTCACTTAAATCTTTTAAGTAATTTTCTTAATTACGAAATTTCAGCTTATTTATTAATTTCAACCAATTCATGAAAATAAGTGGAATTTTTTTCTAATTAGCATAAGTGTACTTGAATCTTTTTTTCTTCAAAGAAAAAATAAATGGAAACAAAGGAAGTAATGGCCAATTTGCAGTTGATACCTTGTTCATAATTGTATATTATTAATCTTTACAAATGATTTTATAATCGTATTTTGATTTCATGCGTTCTAGAATAATTATTATTCAAAAATACTGAATTTTATAACAGCTATTGATATTATTAGCATTCCACTAGTTGCATCATTCATTAATAAACTGTCAATAAGATCTCACGATAATTTAATGTTTTGTATTTTTATGGCTGAACAGTACATATCAAGATTCTTTTCTATAATCAGTTTAGTAATGAACATGCATATAGCTGAATTGGATTTCTGTTTTTTTTAAAGTATTATTAAACATAGACTAATTAGCTGAACTAGAGATTTAATAACAAACAGCAACATTCAAAGGCAAATAAAATATAGGAAACAATTTAAACTTGCTACTTTTCTTTAAAAATCATTATTTGATTCACTTAGAAAAATAATTTATCAGAAAACAAATATAAAACTTCAATCAAAATTTCTTGATAATATGTTTCTCATGTATCTACAGATATAGCTGCATTATTATCAGCAATACTATTCTTTGTGTTTAATATATACAAGGGGTGTTCAAATGAAAATGTACGAAACGTTGTAATAACATAACTGTTAACATATTTACCAGTGCCGCTATGAGAGAACATAACGAGACATCTAGGGTTGCAATTAGTCTCCAGTGTAGATTTGAGCATGATCAGAAGAGGTCACAGACTCTTATGAAGAACGACACTTCAAATGATGTGACAGTTCATGTGAAGACAGGAAGGTTCACAATGCAAACCATTAACTCCTATGTGTACTGTGAAACACTACGAAGACTACACATGACCATTTAGAACAAAAGATCGGAACTATTCACGATGAGTGCGGTTCTGCTCCATGAGAATGCGTATCCACACGTCTCCAGAGTCACATACACGAAACTGGTATGATTCAAGTGCAAGCAGCTCGACCCTCCGTTCTACAGCTTTGCAACTTTCCTTTGTTTGGTCCCCTGAAAAAATAGGATATTTTCATTTGTACACCCTTTGTGCATGAAACTGACAAGTCTACTCGGATAAACAAATATTTTTAAGCGAAATCAAATCGGATCATTGAAATATTCGAAAAGGCATTACTTCAGTTACATATTCATTAAATAATTTATTAAACTAAATAAAATGCCTTATATACTTCAGGAAAACATTCATTGTTACGTTATTCACGATTTCACAATTTATTGATTTCCCATTTTTGGAAAAATTCAAGCACTTAGCACAAGCAGACTCCATATATGGGGAAAGACAATGTTGAGTTGCGATAGATGATATATTTCATTTGACATTGGGACAATTTACAACTTCCTTTAAACCTATTTTACAATTTTACTTTTAAATTTTGTAATCATATCAATAGATTAAATTGAAGATGAAAAGCTTCCTTACACTTTTTCATCCGCATAAGTCATGAAGAAACTTTGTGAATTCAATTTTAAAAAATCTCCTATACAAAACAGAAAAAAAAGATGTTGTTTTATGGTAACAAACATTACAATGATAATATAGCTTATTGAATGGCAAATCAGTTTGACATTCTGCATACTTAACACGGCTCAATAATTACTAATTATGTAGCTATAAATTTGTAAACTATACTTCTTTTCTTGCTCATAGCATTCTGTATCAGAGTTGAGTTATTTAAGAAACTAATATCCTAAAAATAATTTAAAGCCTTATGATTTATCTTCTATTCCTACATAGACCCAAACGCTTTAGACACTTTATTATTTCGGACGATTTATCATTGTTTTCCTTTAGAGTATACATAATAATGGCATTGTGATAATTGCACTAAGTGTGTCTAACAACATAATTAAGAGCTCGTTTGCACATGTATCGTGTCTGTAATATATCTATGCCAAGGTTTCAGCCTGTTCATTCGAATCACGTGCTTCAGTTAGCATAATTGACATAATGTGAATTTATTTCTGAAAAGGTGATAAAGTTAGACTCTCATTTTCAGATTATTTTCGAAAATAATTAGTGTTAAAGGCATTGGAAGGGGAGGAGATTTGAATAATTCAAACGGAAAAGTTTATAAATCGGAATGAATAATTTAAAAGAGAATGTGGATTAAATTTTGTAATTATTTAAATATAGCACAATTTTCCTAACTTGCATTGAACTCATTTCCAATACCTTTAAAGTTTTAAAATTATGTAATGGATATTGCATCTCATAAATCGAGGACAAACTTTAAAATTAAATTGGGAAAACAGAAACTAGTAAAAGTGATGATTTCAGTGTCTTTATGTTTAAATCTAATTGAAATAAAACAATTAGCTGGTAAATTGTACAATAAATAATTATTAATCAGGATATATGATGTATTAGAATACAATAAATCATAATTACGTGCATCTAATAGCATAAATAAATATTACAAGTGAGACTCAGAGTGAATGATGTATCGTTGTATCGAAAGCAAAAATTTGAAATTCATAACCGGGATATGAAGTAGAATGTTGTATTAACAGCAATATTTCGAGTACTTAATTCGAGTGTGTATAAGACTTTATGTTAAGAATAATGCATGCTGGCATTCATGCATCTGTATTCTTTATGTACTGAAAGTTACAATCATTACTTCTATGTTGTATAATAAACTTGATGTAACTTTTTCCTTTGCCAATTTTTTATTTTCCAAAATGTAAACAAAGAAATTTTCAGGTACTTTGTTTTAAGTCTTAAAATATAGAATTTTCATAATTCCAAACTTAGTTTGCTTTGAGTTACATATGCGTTATCATATTTTGCTTGACTACATTACCAAATTTGCTTGGTTTCCTTACCATATTGCCAAATTGGTTCATCGGTGTGATTCATACCTCTCCAGGTTTCATATTTATGTAGAGAAGTGACACCACATTTCTCTCTTAATTACCACTTGTAGTATGTGTCTACTGTTCATAAAGAATTTTTTCTATGCCTTGTAAACTTTCTTGATTCACCCTTTGTACAATGGAAATTTTAATTGCATTCTGTATAACATACAATTTGAAGTAAAAATTCAATGAAACTATTGTTTATTACTGGGTATGAACCACTTATTTCGTTTTCCCTTACACATATTTCAAATTAGAGAACTTACTTTTAGTTTGAGGCTACGCATTTACGCTTAGAAAATGATGCATGTGAGACATCAAAAAAACAAAGAGCTGCAATTTCTCAGCCCCGACATTCTCTTTTCCGGTTAAATCTTGGGAAAATTGCATTCAACCTCGCTTCCTTTAAAAGATTTCACCATATCCATCAAAAGTTGTCGGGAAAAGCCATTGTTTCCAGCATGCAATTCTCTATAGCGATGTAAAAGACTTTTTTGTGTTTAGGCTTCCTGGCTGACGTGTCACGTTATTGCAAGAAATTAGAAATAAAGGCCATGTACCTGAAAATATAATCTAACTGGAATTTTTTTAAAACCTTTACAGTGTTTACAAATCAATAAAATGAATTTTATTCGTAAAAGACAGGCGATCTATTTTGAGCAGATAATATTCCGATGCCACAAACATTCAAATTTAAAAACTAACTAAGCCAAGGGGCTTCTAGCTGCTGATTTTGATTATATCATGATTAAAGATGCGACGTGTGGAGACTTGACATCTTCATGATTACAATGTCAAAATCCATTTTTGCATATACATGAAATATTTTATGAATTTGCCTTCGCGTTTTGAAAATATTGAAGACACGTTCTTTTCATAAACGATGTACATATAAAAGTCAAATACTACATCGTATCGTTTGATGCAATTGAGACTCAATTGAATATAATTGAGATGAGATGCAATTGTAACAATAATAATTGAGATGGTATTGAATATACTTTTAGTGTTTAGTTATTAATTATTACTGAAAATTTCAAACAAATCACTTTTGCGTCAATACCACAAAGGTTTGATCAAAGCACTTTTAAACAAATATTGATAGGTATATAACAGGTAGACTGCTTACATCGTTCTTTTCAATGTCTTAACATTTCCTTACTTCCTGCATGTTTAATAAAGGAGAAGTTTCCCTAACGAAATTTTTCTGCACTTTTCGTGAGCTCCAGTTTAAAAAAAAGTCTACGCATGAAAGAGTTTTCTTCACTAGTCACAAATTTATTCATATGGAGTCACACCTTATTTTTATACAATTTCCGATACATAATCTTATATCCCGATTAAGAAAATTTCTTAAAGACAATACAAATTATTTCCTACATAAACCATTAATTTTTCAAGAAACTCGATGGGTTTCAATGATAGTTAAAATAAATGTGCTCTGTTTTTCATCGCGAGCAACTCATCGCTCACATTCAAGCGAACATCTACTTTTCTTGACTGAAAAACAAGAAAACAATTCTACATAACTTTCAAGATCATGGAAATGTGCTGCCATCTGGGATTCAGAAGAGGAGCTACTGTAACTGTTAAAGGGAAAAAGTATCAATCATTAATTTTAGAAAATATTATAGTTCGTCTTCACAATACGTATTCTATTATTTTGAATAATAGAAAACAAAGTAATTAAATATCTCTGTTAATTGGTTAATTAATAAAAAAACTCTGTATAATTTTTAAATGATGATTTTCAAAAATTAATTTTCAATGTAAGTGATTATTACAAATGTAAGGGATTGTTACAAATGTAAGAGATTGTTACAAATTTGTATATAGCAACCATGAATAATGATGGGAAAAAAGTAAGAGTATTTAGGCTCAACTTTCTCAATGAGGAAAAGAAAATTGCTACAAAATAATGGTTGAAAGAAAATAAAAACTTCCTTTTCACTCATAATGATGCCCCAATTGTTAGCTAACCTCATTTTTCATCCAGGCGAAAGATACATTTAAAACATATATTATCTTCTGTAATGTTTACAACAATGTATAAAACTTATGCATGTACTGAAAGTAATATATTACTAACACTGCATTCATGCATCACTAAATCTTTGTTGATTGAAAAAAAATTCATTAATCATAATCTTGGTGTTTCTTATTGTATATTGAAAATTATATGTAAGATAGTATAATAATATTTGGAAAAACGTGTACCTATTTCTTTTTCTTATTATGTGCAGTATCATAAATTAAGATATGATTTCTTAAATTATCGGTTATTATTTGCAAACTTTTAGAAATAAATTTTATAAACTGAAAATTTTTAGCAAAAATTTGCAATTATTTAACGGAATTTTTTATGTAGTTTTGGCCGGCATTTTATAAGTATTATTTAAATATGAGTTTTATATCCATTCTCAATGTACTGAATTATTTGAAATCACGTTGGTAAAAATGAATTATTAAAAATGTTTGTAAACATTCAATGAAAAAATGTACAAGATGAAGATGAAAAAAAAAATATTTTACGATAATATACCCTTATTTAAAAAAAATCTATTTTAGCAGTTTATTCTTTCATTATAAAGTTTTTAAAAAATGCAACATATTTAAATATTCAAGACGTGAACAAACATTAATGCATTAATTATCTAAAAAGTTTTATCGTTGAAGAATCGACAAAAAAAATAAGTATTATCTTTTACTAATTTATTTCATTTCAGGTATTTGAGATAGAACTTATAAGAATTGTTTCAAATACATAGCAGATAATATGCCACTATTTTTTCCCTCTTTTGAATATGAAATATGCCATTTAAAATCGTGTAAAAACAAGTTAAGGAAACGTAAAATAAAAAATAAAATCTTATATGTAAAATTAATTAAGCGAATACTAATTTCATTCAGAATAAAAATTTAAAAAACTACAATTTATTAAAAAAATAAATTAAAAAAATTAAAGCAAAGAAATTAAATACAAAATTTTAATAACAAAGATTTAAAATTCTCATAACATGGTTTTAAGCCTTCAAAAGGTAAAAAGAAAAAAAGAATTTAATTAGATTTTTTTTTAAAAATGAAATAATTGATCTTTGTGGAGCAAAAATCCTTTTAAAGTATTAAAAGGTAATTAAAATATAAATACATAAGCTTATCTCCTTATGTTACGAGTTTTACAGGAAACAAGTTCTTATAAAAATTTAAATATTTTGGTGAAAATTGTTTAATAAGAATTCTTATTTTTTATTTATAAAAATATGCAGCAGTTTTTTGATGATAGTTTTTTATCTTTTCATTCTTGATTTTTAATCACTAAAAAACAAACGAATTTCTTTGAGCTCATTTGATGTTATGAAGATTGATTTTCCAAAACTGCACACATAGAAGATATTATAGGATTATGCAAATTAATAATGTGGCAATTTTCAATACTTTTTTTATTTGTATTTATACATGAAATCAATTCTGCAATAGCAATTAAGAATTAGAATTGACAAAAATGCATTCAATGGTAAGAGATTATTTCAATCAAAGAAATCTTCTTTTTTATCAGTTTAATTAAGGAAATTAATATTATTTTAGGATGCAAATATAAATATTTCAAATTGCTTCTATTCAGAAATCATGGCCTTTACCACTTTTATCGAAAAAACTTTTTTTACAAATGAACCCACAGATATTGAAAAAGGCTCCCTTGGAAGCATCAAATAGTTCTTTGATGAAGAATATTTTCAGAGATATTCTACGAATGTTGTTATTTCTTCAAGCCCAATCACCAAATTGTAAACAACAAACATTTTTTTTTCTGTTTTAAAAAGAAAAGGTTGAATCCTGTTACGAATCCTTTAGTATATCAATAAGAAAAGTATATGGAATTGTTAACAAAAGTAAATAAATAATAGTAGAGAAAAAAGGAAAAATAATAATTATTAATTTCTTTTCAAAGCCCAAGCTCATTATAGCATTAGCAATTTTACGATGCTTTTTATTTGCTCTCTGGAATCTTGGTATTTCTACAAACTGCAATTCCTTTAAACCTGTCTAACAAAAAGGATTTCATAATCTATTTAATTTGAGGAATTGCATGTATTTTATTGATATTTAATAAATTGAGCGCATTTGTTTAAAAAACTATCTATAGGGCAAATGAAGAGAGCGAACAAGCTATTAGAATACAGCATTGAGTTTGTTGTCACACGTAAATATTTTTTATCGCGAACAAACGAATATTTCATTTTATTTAATCATTTTTAATAATCATTCCTACCCCCCCCCCTTCGATGGAGGAGCCTCAAATTAAGGATAAGATGCTTTTATTATGGTGGATGAATCTCGCCACTGTGGAGGGTACCCCAAACAGTGGAAGGTCGACTACATTTTTGACATGACATACTTCCTTAGGGAAGGATTGTACCCTACCCATGAAGGCTCTTAGGACTCAACCACAGTTCCTATCAGTGTTGATACTGAGTGGTCAGGTCATTCAGTATTTATTTATCCGCGTCTCTACAATCGGGTCAAAGAGCCAGTAACATGATTTACAACTCACATTATAAATAAGATATTTGAATTATAAATATTCCTCTGTAATCTGATTTTTATATAATTCTTCAATGAACTTGTCAAAACACATCATACCTGTTAGTATCATTCATTTTGTTTTGCAAATATTTTCATTCAAATGAATAATATTTTGACACCTATATAACAAAATAAATTAAAATATCTCATAGGAGTGAATCTAATATTTATTTATAATAATGATTATTTCTTCTTTGATAAATATATTTTTTATTAGTTCCTTCTGATCTTTATTTATAATTAAGCTTCATTTTTAATGATTCAAAATTATCTTTAATAAGTAACACTCCAATAAGACATTTCACCTTTTGCATAAGTTAAAGCTCTTCCTTTTCCTCGTGTCTTAAATCGATAAAACGGCACTTTTATAGCTATTACAAACAATCTCCCCAACTTCCCTAGGGAGAGCAAAAAGAAAGGACAAGTTACGAATAAAGATTTTCCTCGCTTATGCAGCGAGGAAACAAAATTCTACCCCAAGTTTTAAATTCCTTTGAGAAAATCTTCCAGTTTAATTTGGCGGAATGTTCCCAAGATTAACATCAAATGCCTCGGAGGACAGCAGCTCTTAAATCTAATAAAGATAGGATCAAATAATGGTGGCCGGATCTTTTACCTGGTTCTGCAGTCGAACTTTATCTCTGGCTTTGAGAAGCAGCATATTAACTAAAAGTCAAATTGCATTCGATAAGTTCATTTGAAATAAAATAAATTGGAAGGTTTCTCATGTTAAGGGCATGAACTGTAAGTCTTACTTGTATGACTTATTTTTATGGATTCACCTTTTTACTTTGGTTGCCAAGACTTATTAGCTTTGACTTAACTGAAACTAAAATGTGAAAATGTTTCATGGAAAACTGTTTTTGACTTATTAATATTAACTTGTCCTAGATTTATATTTTTAAATTTCGATTTTTTTTCTTTAATGATTTTGTCTTTCTTGAAATTCTATTGAGAAGAAAGCTTCAAGTTTTAAAATACAATTATTTCGGTTCGAAATGTTTACAAACATTTAAAGTTGTTGAAAGGCGTTTTATCTGTCAATAATTAATTTGGCGAAATATTTTCATATTGTTCTATTTGTTTTAACTTTATTAAATATGAATTTTTCATTTCTACAATTAATTCTTGATTTTAATTCTGATCCATTATGGTATTTACAACTTTAGAATATATGTAATATTGTTTTTAAATTCGTCTCAGAGCATTTTCATTAAAGTACGATATAAGTATTATGCTTTTTTTTGTTTCAATTTGTTATATAATAAATTAGCTTGTTTCCACAAAAATAAATTTTATTTGCATAATTAATTATTAATATATTAATTAATACATGAGTTTTAGGTCAAATTAATGCTTTATATATAGTTTTTTTATATTCTTAACGAATAAAAACATTACTATAGGTTAACTAAATGTAGTGAAGGAAAAATATGCAGCTACGAATTCATTATAATCTTTTGGAAGAAGACACTAAAAAGGGAAATATTTTCGCCAGTACAATATAGATGTCGAAAGAATATGCAACCTCTGCCCCCCCCCCCTCCTGGGTGAAAAATTAGACAGTATTGGTGAGAGAATTGACTCACCTACAGTATTTGAGAATCTTGCTTGTAGAAGCTTGAGTTCCAGCATTTGTTCTGCATCATTTGAAGCATTGTTATGGCGTCTATAAAGTAAGGAAACGCATAGATGAGCTACGAATCCGTAGAAGTAAAATAGTCACGTAAAATATTGAATGAGTTCTATCTGAGGGACTTTGTGTTATTTTGGTTTCGTAATCGCAATTTGTATTTTACTAAAAGTGTACTATTGTGTATTGTTTTCATGTTCAAGATTTCTTTTTTTATACTGTACTTATCTTTATTTTTATTTTACTTAAAAATACAGAAGAAGAAATGACAGAATAGATGCTTTTGAGAATAGTAAATGCCTACCAGAATCATGCAAATCAATTTATTTGGATACTAATACTAAAATATTTCTGTTCACTAAACTTAGTTTTTCAAAATTTAGCCACAAATGAAAAATAAACAATAAATAATAAACAACAGAAATGGGCTGGAGTAGAAGGACGGTAAAAATGTCAAATGAAACATTGTTTAAGCATGCAAATATATATAGTCATTTCATCATTATTTTTTAACTTTCAAATTTTTATTATAAGCATCAAAAATTAATGTAATATAAATTCTAAAAAAATTGCGTATAACGATAATGATAAAATAGTGCTGCTAATGATATAAATATGAATGTTTTCTTAAATTTTTATTATATCTCTTCCTCTCCGATAACCCTTATTAACACAAAATAATACTAAAACATATATACTATATTTGAAAAAAAATCATACTTAAAATTTAAACGTTATAAAAATCTGAAAGATGAGTGTCGTGAATTAAAGTAAATTAAATCCTATCCATTATTTAAATCATATTATTCCATTATTTAAATCCATTAATCCATTATTTAAATCATTATTTAAATCCATTAATCCATTATTTAAATCATTATTTAAATCCATTAATCCATTATTTAAATCCATTAATCCATTATTTAAATCAATTTAATCCATTATTTAAATCAATTTAATCCATTATTTAAATAAATCATTAATTCAATCCTTCATTAATAAACTAAGTCATTCATTCATTATGTGCCAAATTTAGTACCAGTTATTCTGTCTTGCATATTTAAACTTCAAATAAAAGAACAAGTTCAAGTTTGAACCTATGAAATTAACTAAAGAAAATGATATACGTGAAGTATTTTAAAAACAAAGAGCTGCGATATCTCAAACCCGACATTCTCTTTTCCATTTAAACCCTGGAGAAAATTGCATTCAACGCAACATCCTCTTATGGATTTCATCATATCCATCAAACGATGTGGGGAAAAGCCCTGTTGTCATCGGTTGCAATTACCTTGCGATACAAGAGTCCTGTTTATAATGGCGTTTCACAATGTTTTGACTTACTGGCTGACATGTCACATGAGCCTCGATAAATTTGCTGCTCATGAGATTTTATTATTTTTCTCATCATACGGAGAATGGTGTAAAATTTTTAAAGCATTTAAACATAACAAAGAGTAGTTGTAAATAATAAAGCCATTTATTTCAGTGATAAATATTTAATTATCATTCATTTCTAATAATTTTTTGAAAAGCTTATGATCTTTTATGTCTTTCTTTGCAGTTATTGAAATGAATAAAAATTCAGTCTTTTCATAAAATGTTTAGTTTTTTTTTTTACATTTATTATATTAACTAATATTATTAAGTGCTTTTGGCATTCTGTTAGCCAAATTCATTAAAATTTCAGAAACAATAAATATAGAATTAGGCAATTCACAATCAAACATCAAGCAAATTTAAAATACTTTTTTAACTTACCATGCGCAATTTCATTTTGGATATATATAATATGCAATTAAAAATAAATATCATGATTTTTTTTTTCTAAATTCTGCTGCCTAAATGATTTTATGATACAAATATTAAAGAACATACAAAATAAAAAATGAATAAAGGTTAAAATAGCTTCAAAAAAGAAGTTAACATTCCGATATAATGTTTACTCACCTTATTGAAACTATTTTTTATAACATAAATAATACTGTATATTCCTGTTAAATCTGTGAATATACTTCATTTAAATATTATGAGTTAACTTAGTTTAATTTAAAATGAGCCTACCGTTATAAGGAAATATCTAAGAAAGATAATGTTATTATCTCTGAATTAGAGTAGTTTGATGTCCTATAAAAGTTTTTTTAATGATTTTTTTTTTCAAATTGCAAAACATTTGTTACATACCTTCTAACCTCCCATTTATAATATTCACGAGCAAATTTTTAAAAAAATAAGATAATCAACCAGTTTCCTAACTTATTTGAGAAAAATAAATGTCTAAAAATTATTTTAAATTGGTATTTTACATTTATTTTGTGAATAACCATTTAAAAAAGTATAAGTATTTTGCATAGACTCGTACTTTCGTTGAAAACAGCGTATTTTTAGAATATTAAAGATTACTAAGAAAAAAAAATGAAATGTACTTTTATGAAATAATATACATGCTTATTTAAGAATAGAAAGATATTCTATCTAAACCAATGATTCGCAACCTGTGGGGCGCGCCCCCTAGGGGAGGACTAGCACACTAATAAGGGGGCGAGCATATCCAAAAAAATATTTTTTATAAAATTTGATTAAGTGACTGAAAGGAAAGAACACACACACACACATTCAAAACAAAATACATTTCGACATATTTAATAATTAACTTATTAAATTAAAACAATTTACTAAATTACAAACAAATTTAATAATGATTAGAGACTTCCTTGGGTCTGTATTGCAGAGCAAAGTTTTTCGAAGGAGTGTTTAATATTAGAAATAGACACTCTCAGTTCTTTTTCTTTATTTAGCTGAGATCTATAGATTGTCTTCAAAGAAGCCACCACATAAAATCCAGTTTCACAAAGGTAAGATGTTGAAAATGGTAGTAGAATGCGAAATGCCCTTGATTTTAGTGCAGAAAACTCATCATCCACTCCTGCCCAAAATTCAAAGAGTGATTAATTACTAAATTGTCTTTTGGTTTTCGCCGCTTGCTGTGAAGTCTATGAAGGTTTATTCCTGTTTAATTCAGAGTTCTTCAGGAGTATTTTGAAATGGATCCCTCACCCACTTGTAACTTGATATCAGTTTGTCGTCATCAAGAAAGTACTTTTTAAAATTATTTGCTAGCATTGCTTAATGATTTTCAGTGGTTACAAAAACAACTTTTACATGCTGTTCTTTAGACTTGTAAGTTTTAATACAATCATTCAAATTTGCAAACATTGTTTTTTGCTTAAAATTTCTGCTTCACAATTCCAATTTCCTACAAAAAGCATTAACTTTATCACTCGTATCCAATATATGTGTGTTTGCTCCTTGCAGTTGAAGACTCGAGTTATTTAATTCCTCGAATATGTCGACCATATAGCTCAATTTCATCACAAATAAACTATCACGAAAATTCTCAGCTTCCGATCTGTTTTCCTCTTCTAGGAAAACGGCGATTTCTTCTCTTAATTCATAAACATGTTGCAAAAATTTCCCTCGTGATAACATCTTGCCTCGCAATAAAATAGTAACGCTGAATGTACTGCACCCATGTCTTTACAAAGTGCGGAAAAAATTCTTGATTTCAGTTGTCTCATTTTTATATAATTTACTACGGTTACTAGCGTAGTTAACCCAATATTCAAACCAGAACTCATTTCTTTGGAAGCCAAAGCTTCTCTGTGGATCATGCAATATGTTCAGACGCACTATGGGGATTTTTGTTTCACAAGTGCTTACATTCTTTGGAATCTTCCAGACATAGAACGAGCACCATCGGTGCATATTCCGACGCAATTTTTCCATTCTGTGTTTGCCTCGTTCATAAAATCATTTAAGGTAGCAAAAAATGCGAGTTCTGTTGCTTTGAGTTCAATTGGTTTGCAGAAAAATAATTCTTCTACTACTGAAAAATCATCACAAAATCTAACATAGGCAATGAAATGAGCATCTTTATTACTATCTGTTGCCTCATCAAATTGTACTGAAAACAATTTGCCACGTAACTTCGACAAAGGCTGACAATCTACATCTTCAGCTATATCAGCAATTCGACGGGTTACAGTATCATTTGAAAGAGGTATAAACTGCACTTGTTTTTCAAAATTATCTCCAAACATAATTTCTATAATCTCGATTGCGGCTGGGAAAATGAGCTCTTCACCAATGATGTGAGATATTTTACATCTGGCTATTTTATATAAAACTTCGTAAGAGGCAATTAAAGCTTTTTCATTCACAGACAAAGTTTTTTTAAACAATGATTTTTGCTTTCCATATAATTTTAATTTTAATTCGAAGAATTCACTGGGGTTATTTACGTACTCACTATGAAGCGTTTCCAAAGATCGTTTAAGTTTTTTAGGTTACATGCTGTCTGCCGCCAACATTTTTTAGCAAATAATATACAGGGGCCTTTCTTCTTCATTTACTTCAGTACTAGTGAACCCAAAATTGAAGTATTCTTGAGAATATTATCTTGATTTTATTTTCGGAACCACTCTCGTCCGTGTACTTGTTGATGCTTGTCTATCGTCTAATGCTCGCTTACGCCCGCTTAAAAATGTATCCATGATTCTGCATAAGTATTATATACGGTGAATTGTAATTACACGAAAATATATATAGCATACTCATTTAGAAGAGATTCAATAGCGATAGAAGTATCGACACGAATGAGATTGTCTGAAATTCAAATTGGCGTCATAGAACTTTCTAATACCCCCTATGAGAAAACATTTGTTCACATATGCGCACGCTCCTAACTTAACTTTTAAGCTGACCGGGCAAATCGAAACTTCTCGCGAAACCGTGAGAGTGCAAGACATGGCGGGACGCAAGAGCAATAAAAAGGCATAGAATTCTTGTTTTTTCAATGCTGAGGATAGGTGTTGCAAAATGTCAATAAATTTCTGTATTCTTGGTAATTTGTAATGTTTAAAATTAAGGTTGTACTATAGGTTTAGCACCAAAATACTCAAAATACATTATTATTGTATACATTTTTTCTCTGTGGTGGGAAAGAGGGGGGGGGCGATGAAAATTATGATTGGAAATTGGGCCGTGAATACTAAAAGGTTGAAAAACACTGATCTAAACTAAATTCTATAAAAAAAATTGGGTGACTTAAAAATTATAATTACATTTCTTTCTTAGTAATGAGTTTATATTGCCTTTGTCTACATATAAATTATAATTATTTGTAATTCAAGAGTTCAGAAAAAAAATTTAAGGTATTAAAAATTATTTCATTCGCCAGCTAAAAGGTGAGCAAAAGGATATCAAATAAATAAATAATATTAAGTTATAAAATTTGTTAAGTAGCGGGCTCGGATCAGCAGAATTTTGATGACATAATTACACATAATGAACATATACAGTCATATCATTCGTGAAATTAATGCAGTTTACATATTATTAGAATTACCTAGCATCCATTTTATTGAATTCGGACACTTGGACGAAGTACTGTGCGCATTACAAAATGCAAGCATAACACTTTAATAAAACCATTTTTGTATTAGATTACTTAAAATTTATGGAATTAAGAATGTTATATAAAGATAAGAAAAAAATTTCAGTTAATTTTGAATATAGTTTTTCTTTATTTCGACAATATCCCAAAGTTTTGATAGCTGACGCTTTTAAAGAATAAATATTTGTCATTTATTAATTAAATTAGCCAACACTGATTTATTACAGTTTTTGAAAATCATTTCGGAAGAAAACGCAGAGTTAAATACAGAAATCTAAATAAATGAGTTAAATTGACTCTGAACTTAGCGTTGGAGGAGCTTTTCGCTAAAATGATTACTGAAAAATCTTCCTAAATATTTACATGCTTATCTAATTTAATTATTACGCATGTGGAAAACATTTATTTCAAGTCATAAGGATCGAATAATGCTTTGCTTCACATATATTTATGTGTGGCAGTTTCAACGCCTTGAATAAATATGCAGTTCAAAAATAAATGCTTATATTTATCGTTGTGGCAGGCCCTTCTAAATTAAAATTAAGTACGTGTCTAGACGTTTTATAGATAGAAAAGTTAAATTTTTAATGTAAATCAATGTAATTTTTAACACTTCAATATTTCTGCACTATAGTACTAATAAAAAAATTTTTATAGTTAAACTTCAAACCTTATAAAGTGCAAATGTATATTATCCTATCTTATGCAATTATTTTTTTATTTAGATGTATACGCCTAGGAAATTTTTAAGGGGAAAGGAAAATTTCTTCCTCTCTCTCTCTCTCTCTATATATATATATATATATGTGTGTGTGTGTGTGTGTGTGTGTGTGTGTGTGTGTGTGTGTAAATTCATTTGTAATTAAATATAAAAAGAGCAAATGAATATATACTTGTATTATCTTCAATAATAATATTTTTATTTTTGCTATTATTTTTAAATATTAAAAATTCGAATAGTTATTTCATAAAAAATTAACATTAATGACTTTCTAATAATATTTTCAAAAATAAATATGAATATTGATTTGAAATTTAGGGAATTCAAATTACCCAAACTCAAATACCCAATTTATTAAAGGAAAAAATGAATAGATTAACAGAGACTGGCATTTTGAGGCAACATACTGAGGGGTGGACTGGTTTAAAATATATACGTAGAAATGTGAAGCTTAAAAAATAATAAAGAAGAAGGGCGTAAATATGATATCAAGAGAATATGATATATTCTCAAATAAAATGCTTTTCTCTTTTTTTATTTTTATATTTTTGAATTTGAATAGGAGAGTGAATGTCGAAATAGCAAGATATTTCAGCATTAAATGTATTTTTCCTTTCGAAACTGTTATTCCATTCGCTCAAAAAAAATCCTTGTACTTTAAGAAATTTTATTCTGCCTCTCTCTTTTTCTCTAATATTCAGTTTATAAATAAATCACCACTTGCATGTTGATACAACCTTTGTTTTGCCAATATTATGAATTCGCTTTCTGAACAATATGTGGATTTTGCTTTGAAAGGATAGCAGTTTTTATGGATAAATAAGACAATAAATATGCATTAAACAGCTTTTCTATTTTCAGTATAATAATTTGGAGTATGAAGGCAAAATGTTCGTCTTGTTTATTTGTCTGAAGAAATAATATTGTAAGTTTAATGGCAAATTCATTGTCAGCTAGATAATTTTTTCCTTGAAAAAGATTTGAAATTGATTTGATTTATGGAGAAAGATTAGGGAAAAATTATAAAATAATAACATCCTGAAATTAAATAAGATTTAAAAGCATTTTTAGAAATTTTTTACAATTTAAATTTTTTGTCTTTATTATATTGTTTTTGTAATTGTATAAAAATAGTATTTCTTATATCTTAGTAAGCACAGTCCAAAAGTAAATTTAAACAAAATTTCTTTGAAGTTTGTAGTTTATTGATTTAACCCTTAACTTGGGACTTGAGGTCTGTGAGACTGCTGGTATGGACTTTCCTTCACCCCCATTCTATTTTTAGCTCACATGAATGGATTGGCCCTGTAGCTTCCTATTTTATGAGCTCCAATACATGTGGACTTCTTCAACCATTTTCAGCGGATGTTTTTTAAAATAATTCAGTTATTTCGTTGAGATCACAGCTGTTAGCGTCCCAGAGTTGAACAAGACATCGATGTATCATCCAATTTACTGATCCTGTTATGAAGCAGTGCTCCAAATACTTTAAATGAAGCAGAAAGAAATTTTAGTGATAAGGGTAATTGCATTGATTTTTCCAATAAAAGTTCACATGGAACTGATACTGATATGTAGTTCGAATGTAATTGATTACTCTAGCAATAATGTATTTTGAAAAAATTATAAAATATATTAATATACCAAGAGAAATATAGACATAATTTATAGCTGAATTTTTATACAAGTTCTTAACCTGCATGATTAAATTGCCCTTGAAAACCGTACTATGAAAGCCACACAAACCATTAAAAAAGGATTAATTTAATTCATTGTCATTTATTTTCATAAAAATATTGAATTTTACATTATATATTTTTCTACATATATTTGTATGTACTGAAAAAAAAACATGATTTAAAAGTAAAACGTTTTTTCAAGAATTATTTTATTACAATATGTAATTTGTGAAGAAAATGTGTGACCCAAATCATTTATTTTTTTTTCAATGATAATATAATTAGGAAAATTTCTAAAACATATCTACATATCAAGACAAATGTCTGCAAAATAAATTGGGATTTTTTCATAATAATACACTTATTAGAAAATTTAATTTGAGTTTAAATGAAATGTAGTCTCGTAGACTGCACCTCCCCAGTTAAGTTCTAAAATTTTACTTTCCCAGTTAAGGATTAAAGGGATTTTATAAACAGAATAAAATAAAATTTTCCTAAAAATCATAAATGCAAATCTGAAAACAAAAAAAAACATTGAGAATTACATTTCACACATCATTTAATTATTCTAAATCCCATATAAAGATTAAACATTACTTAATAGCAAATTATTACAGTCATAATATCATTAAATATTAAATGTCGGGAAAATATATGCTATATTTTCATATTGGTTTTCATAGAATAATCACACCTGTAAAATAGACACATATCATGCCCAAAAATATATGACTATCGTGGCAGCAATCGTGAACTGCGGAACTTTTGTAGAGCATGTGACAGTAAGGGACCATGATCTATGGCTGAGAGCTAATAAAACCATTACAATGCACGTATCGTTATTGATGTTTAGGTAAATGAAACCCCTATTTTTACTATACATGCCATTCAAAACAAGCTTAAGCCCTAAATTGGAAAATCCACATCCTCATATCCAAGATCCCTCTCCCCTCTATCAGAGGTTCGAGGTACTGTCACTTCAGTCAACAGAGCACGGTGAAATGACAGTTTATTTCTCTAGTCTGAAGTGCAGACATAAAACAGTTACTTTTTTAAAAAAATCTTAAAACAGGAGGAAATTATGCTACTAAATATTAAATGAAAAAACTCTCTGTATCAATATTTTGTTTAAAAAATCATCCAAATTTCAACACAGTAATAAATTGTACATTCGGAAATTATGTAAAAAAATAATTTAAAGGCTGTACAACTAGGATAAATTTATATACATACACGCGTTATTTAACTGACATTAAAACTGTTACACATACAAAGGAATCTAAATTAAAAAAAAAAACAAGAACAATAGTTTATAAATTTTTCTCCTTTAGACAGGAATCAGATATTATTTAATTACCAGCGGGTGACCGAGCTCCGCTCGGAGAAAACAGGCATCGAAGCTAACTCGAAGATTTAAATTTTCAATTGTGATTTATCAAAACAATACATGCCATAAGAAAATTTGTGAAACCATTGGTGAAAAGATAACCGGTTAAACCTCGGCTTTTCATCGTCCACCAGCGATGTCATGTCTTGATGTTCCATTGGAAATCCCCATCTGCACTGGTCTCTTCCATGTTTGCTGACCATGCACGGAACGTTTGGGTTCATATCACCACACGGGTTATGGATCATCCATTTCGAGATCAGTTCCTTGAGTTCTGGATCATCTTCTGGAAACTTTATTAGTTCGCTCTATTGGCTATAGATGGCAGCACGTTACCGCTTGAAACCTATTAGCCAAAATGGCGAACTAATAAAGTTTGAAAATATCCTATCTGTAACTCCGAACTGCTTGACCGTAGCGCTTCAAAACCGACGCCAATCGATTCCTCGGGGCCAAAAACCCCAGACTCCCAAGTTTACCGGAGTTTATTAATTCTGGGGCGATTTTCGACTTGGAAACCATTCCTCGTATTATAGTATAAGATTTAAAAATATGCATATAATGATGAAAAATATAAAATGATGAAAAAAAATTTCGAGAAGGGTAGCAGATTGAAAGTAGCTTTAATTTTTCCCATTTATGAATGTACCAAGTACTTCAGAAATTAAACGTACTTCGAATATTTTATAAGCATAGAGATCAGGCGAATAGAAATAAAATACTGATAAACCGTGGAAGCAGCTAGATAACTATTTCCATAACAATTGGCATGACTTCTGCTCATGGTGTCATGTTGACACAATGTTTTATTTACCGAATTGGTAGAATCACATAAGTATTCAATAATATTGTGATATTCTAAAAGAAAACAGGACAAATAATGTCCTTTGAATAAAAATGAAGCATTCAGAAGTAAGAGCATTGTTTCTTGTATAACCAGACGGGACTATAAAAGAAAGAGATAGAATAACTAGAGAGCGCTTTCTGTTGTATTTGCTGTGGGATGTTGGTGACCCGTATCTGTCTTTTCACATGTTAATAATGTTCACTAGAATTAAATAAATTAGGATTCTGATTTTTTCCTATGTAATATAAGATGTATGTATGTTAATGTTCTGATCGGAAGGGTGAATATTAGAAGCAAACATAAATGATGTAGAAATATCTTTAAAAAAGCTTAGGGACATCAGAATATTAGAAGCAAAGCATAACTGATGTAGAAAATTCTTTAAATAAGCAGTGGAACATCAGAAAAATTAGTTTCTTTAGAAATCCGTTCTTTAATGAATTTACTTTAATTAGGCGTTCTTTAATGAATATTGAGTGGTGTGGCACAGAATATGACTTTTTCCTGATCTTTGATATAAATTTTCAAATCATTCTTTAGTAACTATGAGAAATTTTAAAATGCACTGAACAGTAGGAATAAAATGATTTCAAATAATCATACATGATTTTTTCCTAAAGATACGTCTACCCTGAGTGATATTTTAAATTAAAATTGCATAGTAGAACATAAATGCTGGAATGGTAATTTTTTATTTGTATTTGGGTAGAAATTATATTTTTGTGATTCTTTTTATTTCATTTGACTCGATTAATTTCGAAAAATCGCTTTTTTTATAATGTGACTTAGTATAACAAAATTAATCAAGGATTTATAAAAAGGGGAATTTAAAAATGCCTGTTATCGAAAGTGATACAAGAACATAGGGGTAGAATTTTGGTTTCTGTTTTAATGTTGATGATGTGCTCATTTCACATATACAAAATATGTCCTGGTCAATCTGAGTTTTTTTTTTGTACTTTTTTAGTAATAATACTATTATATTTCACTTTTGAAGAAAATTAATAGAACAATTTCTTCATGGCATTTATAAGAGCATTAGTTAAACCACAACATTTTTAAGCGCTTTTATCTTCATCTAATGGTAGAAATTACGGAGATATAAATGTAAAAATATCAGGATTTTCTATTTTTCGCATGAATAAGATTTAAAAATAATATTAAATAAATTTTGTTACATTTATCAAATATCTTCATTATTAAACATATAGTTTTAATATTGTAAAATTTATTTTCTTTTCTGTGCTTATGTCATGCATATGAACAAATATACCTGCTTATACCAGTAAATTGTTTCTCTTTGAGTAAAACAAGGAATTTTGCACAAATTTGATTTAACAGCAATTTACATATCTATTTACCATATTTCATGCATACATTTTGAAATTTATGCATTGTTATCTGATATTCACAGATTACACCGACCTCATTTTGTGCTTTTGCTCGTCAAAGTCCAGTTTTCAGCAATAGAATTTCTAAAATATTTCAATTTTTCTTTTCGCCAATTTAGCTGATGCTTCTTGATATAAAAGCATGTCCATTGTACAAATATAATTTTTATTAATGCCATATTTATTGTTTTAAAAAACAAACGCTGTATTCTCTGTAATTTTTGCTTCCAAATGGGATTTGCTGCCAAGAATACTATATATGGATTCAACACTGAATTATCAAAACTATTTAAAAGTATAGCGATTGGTTATTTCCTTTTTCTTCTTTCTGATTTTTTTTATCAAGGCTAATCTTTGCGTTGAAATTAAAACGTTTTAAAATATTATTGAACAACAGACTAAATATGCTTTAATTGTTTTAATCCCGAACTTACCATGATTGTATTTAATGAATTTTGGTATATTATAAAATGTTATCATAACGAGTAACTTTGTAACGTTATATCTTTCAAAAGACTGCAGAATCCACAAATAAACTTTAAAATAATTCGTATTTGCATAATTTCTTATTAAAAATGCGATTAAATATTTTTTTCGTTAAAAAACATTTCGTAATTATTTTTTTAATCGCGCATTGGAATGACAAATCTTTTAACTGGACTATAATTTTTTATCATAGTGATAGTATGATACATATATGATGCATAGTGATAGTATCTTTTTCAGGATTCTGTAAAGAAAAACTGTACAACGGAGAAAAATGTAAATATGCGGTTAACATAACTTTATTCCTTCATTTGGATATAAGTTCTTCATTTCATTCTTATATAACACTCAAAAACAACTTTCGCATATATTCTAAACAAACCCAAATTTAGAAACAGCGAGGTAAAAAAGAAAGGAAAACTCTTAGTTTCCTACGAAATGACAGCGAAAACTAAATTTCATCTCAAGTTTTAAATTCCTGTGAGAAAATCCTTCTGTTTAATAAGGTGGAATATTCTTAAGATTAACATCGAATGCCTCGAAGGACAAGGGCACTCAAATCTAATAAAGGTAAGAGCAAGTAATTGCGATTAGATCTTTTACCTGAGAAGAACCAACGAATTTTTCGCCCACCCTTTCCAACATCATATTTTTCAAAGAATGTAACTTCGTGTGTTAAGAAGACCCGAATTCTTATAAGAATTACTGTCGCCTTAAGACTTTTTGGGTCAGGAGGAATAAAATAGTGTATCCAGAATGTTTAATTTAGCTTAAGTTAGTTCAGAATGTTTTTGCTTTTAATTACGGAAAGCTGAAAGCTGTGTGCTTCTCTTCGATTAATTTGAGCCTGGTTTAAAACTTCGTCACAGTAGAAGTATTTCTGTTTGTCTGTTTCAGTTTATACAGTTCTGCCTTTTCTTACAATAGTTTTCTTTGATTTTAACTCTGTCTGAAAACTTGTGACAGCTAATTTTTAAACTCTCCTTTTGAGGATGATAAACCGATAAACAAACGATATTTGAAAACTGGTACTTTGATTCATATACTATAACATGCCATCATTAAATATTTTTTTTTTGAGAAAATAATTTTATTTTGATGCAAAAAAGGGAGAACACTTATTTTAGTAGTAAATAATTCCCTCAGAAAATTCGTTAGAAAATATATTCGTATGACATAAACATTAATAAATAAATATTTATATATACACAGCAATTTTTCTGTACCAATTCTCACTTGATCATTTTTACTATATTTGATTACTTTTATCCTGTTCTCTGGAAAAATTATGAATTTGGAAGGTTTTCACTCATAGAGCGAAATGATAAAACTCCCTTAGATGTTTATCTATTCCTTTAAATATACCTAAAATTCTTTGGACTAAGTCTACACGCGTCAAAGAAATACCTATCATAAATCTAGTTATGAAATCACTAAGAGAAATTTATTTCTCTTTTGCTGGAACTGAAAAATCCCTTATTTTGAATCCTTACCAGAAGGTGACCATTGAAAAAGTCTTATTGTTTTTCTATTTGTTGTAATTTTGATTCTATTCCATTGCCTTTTACTTGGTTTGTATTGCTAATTTATTTAGATTGATCTGTATTTTAGTAGTATCTGCATTAGGGTTCACTAAATGCAATGATAGTTATTTTAATTTTTAAATTTTAGTCCTATTCAAATTCGAAATAATTTTTAGTTTTTTCGTAATTAGTTTCTTTTCGTTCCCTAAACTATTTTAATTTCAATTTGTTTCATAAATAAGTTTTATTTCATTTATTTTTTGTATTTTAATTTCAAATTAAATTTAATTTCCGATTCCGATATAGGTTTTTTCGTTTGCAAAATATTTTTTAGTTGTTCCGGTTTTCAAATTCAAATAAATGAATATAATTTTTTTAATAATCTCAGTATTTTACAATTCTTCATTTAATCCCCAATTGTTACATATTATTTAAAAACGCAAAGCGTATTTATTCATTTGAAGAATTATTTTTTTTAAACAGTAATTTGTCAAACTTTAATTAGTATTTCACCATCATTTAGCGATATGACAAAAATATAAATACATTACTTCATACAAAAATTTTCACTTCTTTAACTATTTTACTCTAATTAATTTATAAGCAGCATAATTTTTAAAAACAAGTTATTTAATGTTGCGTGAATGCGATTCGAAATGATATTACTTGACAGATCTTTCTCTTTTTCAAAATGAAGGAACAGAGAATTACACTCGGGTAATCATACAGATAATTATCTTAAGAATAAATTTTTAAATCATTCTATAATTAGCTGTGAATATTCTACAAAAATAATCAAGTTATAATGAGTATGTTGGATTTTTTTCATTAAAAAATTCAAAACTAATTTAAATACAGATAATAAGATGATACGTTTTTAAACAATTCACCAAAATACATATACGAAATTCAATTATCTACAATGAACATCAGGTAATTAAGTCATCGTTCTGTGCTAAGTGTCAAAACAAGTTTCATGTTAGTTATTCAAAAATATTTTAGAATATGCTCATTAAAGTTTAAGAAAAAATGTGAAAACTGACATTTATGACTTAAATATATTTTCATGGGTTTTTCTATAAGGCGCATTTCCACAAAGAAATAAATGGAATATATTATGTATTTTTAATAAATGTTTTCACATAGAGTGTTTCCAATTGAAATTAATATCTACTGAAGTGATATTTATCATGTAATTATTTTATACTCTTGCTTTGAAATTGTCTTTAATGACGCAATTAAAAATTTTTTCTTCTTTTTCTAAAAATAATTTTAATTAAATATTTATTCCTCTGGGCTCTCTTTATTTGTAAACATCTTATTTAAGTCTTTTTAAGTATATAATAAAACTGTTACTAATTTAAATAAAGATCTGTCATTGAATCTACTTTTTAAAAAAATTTTGATTGTGCTCCATTAATTTCCAATAAATTAGTGCATTTTTTCCTTCCGATTCGTTTTATAAAAACCTTTTTTGGAAAATAATAAATGCTTAAATATGACAAAATAAAATAATATTTATTAATTTTCTTCCATTCGAGGAATTTCACTGAAATTTCGATAAAACATTTGACATATCATTTAATTCTAATTATATGATATATTGGACAGCGATATTTCTTTGGAAGATTTAATTTTAGGTCTAAGCCTTTTTTAAAACATTTTTTTTTAAGTTTTCGTGTTTAATGGAAAGATTATCCACCAATTTCCTGAATTAGGATGCTGACGTTTCGAAGAGATGCTCACTTTTGTGCATGTTGTTGTTTCTTAAGCAATTATGCAAACTCTCTGACGAAGTCAATAACTTTAAGCCGAGAGAGTGTATCTTATTTTCAGTAGCGCCCTTTAAGGCCAGAAGAAACCTCTCACACCTCCAGGAGTAACTGTCTTAACTACTCATACGTCCCAACCCTTTTTACGTGGCGGACTTCATAAATTTAATTCACTCATCCACAAAAAGATGACACACACACACATTCACTTGCCGACGTGTTTCCCTTAAGTCCGGATGCCGGAAGTTTTCTACATAAAAGTGTTCATCTGATTAAAAGAATGGTAAAAGTAATAAAATATGAAATAAACTATATTTTTATTAGTATGCAATAAAAAAGTAAATAAATTGCATACAAAAATAGTTCGTTACTTAATCATGTATCAAATTGTTATCAAAATAATTTTTGCTATAAAATTGAATCTATTTTTGATTTAGTGAGACTAATTTTTTAAGATTTAAACATTTCTAGAGCGATGAACGTTTGTTGAAAAGATATGAAAAAAAAAATAAGTATTGAAATAAATTTTTTATAACTTCGGTGTGGTGAAGAATACAAACATAAAACTCAAAGATAATCTAAGTTAGAAAAAGAATAAGACATATGAAAAGAAAATCTTGATATCTGGTGAAACCGATCTCGAATAAAAATGCTTCTTCTATTTTTTGTTCCAACTTTTCCCTTTTTTATATTTTGTAGAATTTGAATCGAAAAGAAAATGTGTGAATGGGGATATATTTTAAGATCTATACTTTTGAACCTGATGTTTCACTTGAATCGGAGATATTGCATTTAGAATAAATAGTAAATTTCTTCCTTATTTTCTGTTTTTTTTTCCTTGATCATTCCTAACTCAATTTAAAAATAAATTAATATTTGGTTATGAATTATCATCCCTTTGCTTCTTTTTCAAGTTAGGCTTTGGCACTTGACATTATTATTATTTTTTGTTCCTTATTGAAATTTAAAATTAAATTTTTACTGAAAGTATCCAGAGGAAACTAATTTAATCAATGTTTTATTTTGTGAGTAGTTTAAATTTATTCAAGAAAGTTTGAGCTTAATAAAGTTATTTTCTTTGCTTTTTCAGAGTTATATAAGATTTTTCAATTATATTTTTATTAAGTTTATACGATACATTTAGAGCACAGTATTTGACCTTCTCTTTCTATAAAGATAAAATTACATAAATCAAATATTTATAGAAATTTATCCTTCGGGCTTAATTGATAAGAATTTGGTCGATTGAAATGTTGAATTTTGTAGAAAATTAATAAAAGCCATAAAAATTGAGATTATAACTATTTAATTCAAGATCACAGATGATTCAATATTTGAAATTATAATCCGTTTTTCAATTAATCGATAAAAATGTGGCCCATTATCTGTTATATAAAGAGGTGAGAATTTAGTTAATATTATAATGACGTTTCTACAATAAGCGGAAGATGATTAGATTGCAGCTTTCTGCGTTTCAGAGGATGCACACAAAGGGAAAATTTGCAAACAATACTTATAGCCATTAAAAACACAAAAAAGGCAGCAAATTGCAGATTAAATTCCAGCAAAAATATTCAGCTATCACATCTGTCTCTGTGAACTCAAACTGAATAAAGAAAATGTAATCTTCTGAGAGACCTTGTATTTTAACGGTTACCGATAAATTTTGAATAAGATAAAAAGAAAAAATATCTTATTAATTTGCATACTAGTAAGTATATACAAAAGAAGGATGAATAAGTATGTGGCATTGTATACAATTTTCTAGAAGAGCCTGTAAACCATGGTTCTTACTAGAGATATGATCAAATCGTGTATTAATATGTAGCATGTTTAGTTTTCCAATATTATCTCTTAAGGTTGATAAATTTTTCCTCAATGAAAAGGGCTATTGAATTATATATTTAATACCCTTTAAAAATATTTCGAAATTTCTTTTTCAGATTATATATCTTACACGTAATTACAGCTATCTTATAAATACTTATCAATATAATTAGGAATGCTTTGCATAATCATGCATGCGCTTATATCATACACGATTATACAAATTTTTAATAATTATCGAAATTGCAATGTTTATTGAATAGCGATTATGAATAATTTAGCAGCATTCTTTGCACAGTTGTAAGTTTTGCAGTAAAATTCTTGATTAAAAACAATGTAAACTCTCAAATGGGAAGAAGAAATAAACTGCGATCTAGATGTACTAGATTTCTCATTTCAAAGCGCTATTATAATCATTGAACATCAAATTTCATCACTTACTAACATGAAACCCACCTTTTTAAACAGATTTTAATCATTTAATAATATTGTTTTTAACTTTTAATTTAATAATAAAGCTGTAAGTCTTTTAGTCATATTGTTTTTTTTAGAAAAGTATCAGTTTTTACATATACTATATATTAAACTATATAGTATGTATAAAAGCTATATTAATAAAACTATATAGTTTCATTAATATAATGAAATTAAATTACTACATTAAGAAACTGAA